>WEDG01002080.1:0-105000 GCA_017591395.1 Schistocephalus solidus | reverse complement strand
AATCGGGTTTCATCGGGTAATGAGCCCTGTCCAGTCACAAGATTGGTTGCACGCCTTTGAACCTTATCGAGGATATTGGGATCCTTCGCGGTTCAGGGTCTCCAAGCTTGGATAGCAAACTCCAATTGCGGCCGCACAAAAGTTCGAAAGACTTTGGCAAAGCAGTCTTCATCAAAGGCAGAGAAAGCCCGCTTGACAAGATACAGGGCTGACATCGCAGACTTGGCTACCTTTGAACAATGCAGCGAGGGTTTAAGGGAGCTCGAGATACACACTCCTAAGTCCTTCTGCGCGTCAACTTCTTGCAATGGTATACCATTCAGGTAGTAATCCATGAGGTTCGGAGTGCTAGTTCTACCGACTCGTAGAATAGTGCATTTTTTCTCATTGAACGGCAAAAGCCAGTCCTTTGACCATTGTTGAAGTCGGTTTTGGTTTTCCTGCAAATGCTTTACGTCGGCTGCAGTTCTGATGACCCTCCATAGTTTAATATCATACGCAAACATGGCGACATCACAATCCAATTCATTGATGCAGTCGTTGACGTTCAAAATGAACAGAGTAGGGCCAAGAACTGAGCCCTGGGGAACTCCACTTTTAACCGCAACCTCCGCCGACTGCTGGTTACCGACATGGACGGTTTGAGAGCCGCCAACTAAGAAGCTTTTGATCTATCTGAGGAGATTACCCCTAATGCCTGTTCGGTTGAGTTTGTGTAGGAGTCGCTGGTGAGGGACACTATCAAATGCCTTCTTAAAGTCAATGTAGATTACGTGCAGCGCATTTCCTTCATCAACTGCTCGCGTCCAATGTTCCAAACAATAGAGCAAGTTCGTTACGCAAAACCTGCCACTTCGAAATCCATGCTGCGCATCAGCTTATAATTTATGCTAATCTAAGAAGCGCATTAGCTCTCGTTTTATTATTTTTCCATGAGTTTGCAGCAGATCGAGGTGAGGCTAATTGGCCTGTAATTATTTGCGGAGACCTTGCTGCCACCTTTATATAGTGGTGTGATTCGTGCAGATTTCCAATCAGCAGGTAACGTGCCGGCTACGAACCAGGTTTGGAAAAGCATGGACAACGGTTTGGCCAGTTCCGCAGCGAGCTCCTTTAGTAACTTTGGCGGTATATCATCTGGGCCCGGTGATTTAGACTCATTCAGAGCCAACAGCTCTTTATGAACATTTGCTTCGTCGAAAGATACAGCCTCTATTGTTGGACCCTCATCTAAGTCGTAGTCGGGAGGATTAAATACGCTTTCACTCGTAAAGATAGATTTAAAGAATTCTGAAAGGTGCTCCGCTTTTGCTCCATCCTCACTAATCTCTAGGTTTTCGCTAGTCCTTAGTAAGGGAACTGGGTCCTTGTTACGCGTGCTCCTTCTAATGTAATTGTAGAATAACTTCGGATTTTCTACTGCACGGTTCAACAGGTCTTTTTCAAAATCTTGTCGTGTCCTGAGGATAAGCCGTTTAACTTTGTTCCTTTGTGCCTTGTATGCGTTTATGAACGCAGGAGTCTCGTCAGCGAGTAATTTCTTCCACAACATCCGCTTTTTATTCACTTCTTTTTTCAACGTTTGAGTCAGCCACTGGGGTCTTTTATCCAGTCTCTTACGTGAAATCGGGCATTGGTTGCTGAGGAGAATATGCAATAACTCACTGAACCATTCCCAATCCTCTGTCACATTGCCAGAAAAAGCTGATTCCCAGTTGATGTTGTTGAGTCGAGTCTTCATTTGATCAAAGTCCCCACGCCAAATATTTCTTCTAAATCTGGTGGGCTGTTCAGGCACCGAAAACATTGAGTAGTCCCAGTGAAGTACGACGTGGTCACTCCGACCTAGGGGAGGTAGACTTTGCACCTCATCAATACTATCAAGCGATTTCGTAAACACCAGGTCTAAACAGTTTGACTGTTGTCCCTCCCGCACCGTCGTTGGAAATAAGACGTGCTGAGTGAGGAATGACCTCAGTGTCATGTCCAATAAACGTCGGTTAAAAACTAGTTCTGGACCGCGTGCATATACTGAACTCCAGTCAATGAGCGGTGCATTAAAGTCGCCCATTATTAAGACGTCGGATCGAGAGGCAAATCTTTCTAGCTCTTCTAACAGGCGAGCGTCAGCCTCGAAGTCAACCTCGAAGCAGTTAACGTAACGCTGAACACAACCTTAGCCACAATCCTGACCCTAACCGTAACCTTACCGGTTTTTAAATATACCTAGAAACATTTGATATAGTAAAGGCTGGAAATTTAAAAAAACGTATTTTTAATGTCGGTTGGAGCATTTTTTGGTATATTTGTTTACTTTTGGGCCCCGTTTTAAGATTGCAAATGTCCAGCAGAGCTCCCGAATATCAACCACGTTTTGCAAACGAATTTTTGATCAATAGCGTCGGAAAATTCCTGAATATCAAGAAACGTCGGATTTGTCCCCGATTTCTCTTCAATAAACATATCTTTGGCGAACACATCAATAGTAAACAGCTTTCTGTGCATCCATTCAATTCAACAAAGCAAAAGAATGCTTTATGCATGTCTCCACCTAATACCCTCGCAAAGCTATTTACTACCAGACGTTTAAAATAGTGGAAGTTAATTGCGGAATGACATCCGATCCTATCGTGTCGTCTCTCACTAAGCTGATGCCTTGGCCAAAACAGAACTTGGTAACTGCCGGGATGTTTCATTAACCTTGCTTAGGCGGGCACTGGTTACAACCTCCTGGGGAAGGGGCTTGACAATGTAACCTAAACTGCTGCTCTGCATCTCCTAAGCACAGCGCTCCTCATGACTTCTTCAGAAATGGAGAAGGACGCAGCCACGTCTTCATAAAAAGAATATCGTGAGATAGAAAGTAAACATGAAAAAGAGGGCATGTACATAGTTCGAATGGGATGTTTCACACACAACACAACCAATAAGATGTGTCGAGAGAGAGAGTGTGTGTAAGGTAAATAGACAGAGGCCGTCGGCTACACAAAGTTAGCTCGGCTGGTGGACTATCGCCGCCGGACATAATTTGGTCGGTGGTTCAAAGCGGTCCCCCCTCCAAGCTGTTGCCATATTTTTCCCAATAAATTTAAAGTGGTCACCGCTTAGCACTTCACATTCATTTTCCTTCAGCCCGGAACCCTAACCTTTGGGAATCTGAGCGTATTTTCCCCTCCTATCAAACCGACTTCGAACACCAAAGTTTGACTTTTTGTGTGCCTAGGAGTAAGAGACGCAGTTAATTTAAATACTTGACGAGGGGTTGCATATTCCAATTTTTGCACCTATCTACTGGGACGTGTCGATTCTGTGTGTCTGTGCTGGTAAACACGTGTTTCGCTGGTATGCTGCTGCTGCTTGACACAACTGCGAGGGGTCCGTCTCATCAGTTTATAAATTGTTCTTTTTTTTATTTCCCCAGCACTTGACTATCAATATTGTCACTCCTGTAACCCCTTAATCGACTATTGCCAGTGTGTTGGCAGTTTAATGTCTATAACGTGATTATTCCGCGGAGTCATTCTTTCGGTTAATGTGCACGACCTGTAATGGCAGTAAATCTGCATTGCAGCTAGTTTCCCGATTGGCGTCGCACCCGAATTTTACCTGCTGCATTGTCAATTTTAAACAATCAACGACTTGTGAAGTCCTTAAACTTATGCTTATCAAGTCGATCCTTTCCTGAAATATTGTGTAAATGCACAAAATTTACTCTATATGAGACCTTTTTGTTTTGGGATTATTTTCAATGAGGGAAGTTCTTGTGATCTCAGGGTGAGCAGCCAAGTCTCAATACTGGGAACGTGCGAAAATTAGCCATCAACGTATCTGCATAGTGCTCATAGGGATAGCCTAAAAAGTGTGGAATCCCTCTAACTTTTTACACTTTATGCGTTAAGGCTCTGTTCACATATTATTCCATCCCCCAACTGCTTAAATCAACGTGACAATGCCTAAACGCCGATGGCATGGCCGTCCCGCAGTTGGCAGCCATGGTAAGCCCATAAGAGAAAATGGCAAGAGGCCTTCCGGAAAAGCATATTTCTAAGATCTTCAAGCAATTCCCTCATGTCACTTTCGGTATTGTTCAGAGGTGCAATACGCCTCGATCTCGAGCTCAGTGAATTGTTGAACTCGGCCCTTGGTCATACCTGTGCGAAGTGCAGCATATGTATGTTTAAAATACATACTACTAGCTACTAATGAGTAACATGTTGTTATGTATTCATTAGCGGTGTAGTACAATCAAATTTAGTGGTCATCGATGTCAAAGCAACAACCAGTTACAAAATGTACACTGAAGATACTCTCGATACAAGCGAAAAGGTGGGTCCCGATCATCAGAGACAGCATCGGATACGGGTACTTCCTACACAGGGCATTGCACCATTTATAAGATGCAGTCGTTATGCCACCGCATACCTAAGACAATAGACGACTTCCCCTTCATTAAAGATCATTGCCCTCTTAAGGGATAATTGGTTGAAGATCGGCACTCACATAGTTTATCTCTGAATTTGTATCTTCTGTGTGGGGTTTTGACTTGATGATTACACAGTCATCTAGCTCTGGAAACGGTCTTTGCATGGCTAATCAATTTGGCCAAGTATGCATCAACATCGATTAGACGGTGCTGAGATAATTGCACTGGATAATGCACTGGGGGCCGTGAACCATAACCAACGAAGCTCGCGGCTCAGGCGATATTCTCCGCCTCGTGGTGGGATCTCGTCGGATGAACCTCGACTTGAGAGTTTGCGTCAGCTCTCCGCACTGCTGACGCATGTGAGACCACTGACGTCTGTAGCAGTCTTCTGCTATCTCCGACGTAGTAGATTTGCCCACAACTGCACCAGACACGGTAAACGAATCAAGCCATTTCTTGCCAGGGCAGTGTGTCTTTTGGTGTTATTATCTACTCCTCAACTAGTTCGGTTGACAGTAGATCACAAAAACTGAACGGAAACGGCACTTTCAGATCTGGATTAGCTTCGAGATGTTTCCGACACTGTAGCAAGTTTCCCGACAAACATCCTACCTGAGTTGCACCTGTTTCACAACCAATTACAAACTCGAACAAATTGAAGGCTGATTCGACTGCCTCGTTATAAATAATCAAATAGCTGAGAAGACATCGAACTCCATGATTATCAACTCGAGCCGATTCTGAATCACCTGGTAAATGCGCCAAGTTTTCTGGACATAAGAGCTTTTTTTGTTTTGGAGTCATTTGGACGGCTTAGACCTATCCTTCGATATTATTCACAGTTGTGGGACACCTCCAATGGGAGCTCAAGGAGTTTCGGAATTTAGCCCGAGATCTTACCTGTAGGACTGGCAGAGCATATGCATTCATAAAATGCATGTTACTAGCTAATTACAAAGGATATGAGTTATGGATGCGTTTACCTACGGAAGGCAAAACCAACTTTGGTGACGGTGAAAAGCACAAAATGAAGACGAGAATTATATAGTCGACGGAACAACAAAATCCGGAAAATAAGCTTGAAAGATATGCTGGCAGTTGACTTTCGGTCATTCACGTATTTATACACAACTCCGTAAGTCAATAAAAAAGGAATTTCTTCGAAGTAAACGAATTCAGAAAAAAACTCAGAGCTCCAGCGAATTCGGCGCATCTACCAGACCTTTCAAAATGGGATCACGTTGCTAATCCTGGGACTTAAAGACTGTCGGATTTATTGTTTGTTTATACCGAGGCAGCCAAATCAGTCTTCCTTTTGTCCAAATTTGTACTTGAATAGGCAGCATAGGTGAAATTCGGATGAAACATCTCGCGGAACACCAGCTGATGCAGTGTCTGAGGGACTTTCTAGCAAGTCTCTGTGTACTAGTGAAGTCACGATTGGGGTGTATTCATCACACGGCCTTTCAATTTGAGTAAATTCGTCAGCGTCTCTAGCTACAGCCAGATGCACCTATTCACTTGTCGCCAAGGTGCGGACTTTATGTTTCCTATAATGTGATTACTAAATATCATATTTTGACGTACGATAACTACTTATTATCGTCTAGTTGATTGATCCTTCATCTGTTTCCGCTGGCTGCAAGACATACACCTGATAAGTGAGCAGAGTAGACGTCACATACACCTAGCTCCGCTATGGAGAGATAATCCCATCGGCTAGCCTCATCTGCTTTAGTTTGTCTGTCGATGCATTTGCCATTGTGTGGCTGCTGAACGAAACGCAGTTTCATGGATCACAGATGAGAGGTCGTTTCGGAGATGGTGCCCATTGGAGCAAACTCTACGTGCACGGGATGTATGAGACAACCGTTCAAACCTATGAGGTGAACGCCCTATCTGGAAACCCCTTAAGGATGGTGTAGCAACTATGGATCTGCAGCTGCCGATACGATCCATAGTTGCTTAGTGAAGCAGAGTTAGGGACGAAGTTCGCGCCATATTTTTGCTCCCCTAAAAAGAAGTTGGCTGCGTGCACCACAAAACGAAAACTTCACCTGTTGGCCGACATTTTCTTTAGATTGCTGATGCAGTCCCGAAAAGACAACTCTACTGGTGTAAGGTCCAACCGCGAAAAGGATGCACGCATGCCCATAGCACCCACAGAAACAGTTGAATACTCCCATAAGGTAGGCTGCAGTTTGTCTGTGAGGCCAATCTGCACCATCAGACAAACACATTTTCGGTCCATTGAAACCCTGCAGACACATCAACGGTATCCTAAGAACCCTGAGATACGCCGGAAGGCAAGCCCAATATTTGTGAAGAGTTTGCGGGATCCGAATATCTCAAACCATTGTGAACTGACTAAGCATACAAAATGTTGTAGGCCAGCTGTCATACGTCACATTCTTCGGTACGTCTTCCGACACCAATGCTACATCTTTTTAAAAAGTAACAATATATTAATAATCGTTTTTGGCTATGATACCAAAGTTGTCTAGCTAGTTGTCAGAACTTAATCCGTTGTTCAAGGTGAGTTTTCCAACAAACGCAGTACGACTTCCTCGACGGAAAAACATACAGCAACTACTGTGTGATGAAATCTGCGGTAAACCGGTATAACGACAGATAGACACATGCAGCCTTATGACAAAACGAAAAATAATTCAGATCTCAGTTATGAAGTGATTGCAAAATTCCATACGTAAAGCAAGTCTGCTAATCGAAAAAGGGTAAACACGAAAGTCTAATCACTTATCACAGGTATTAACTGTAGTGGATGTCTGGCAGATTCTGTCTCATGACAACATGAAAAGTAATCCGGCTCTCAGTTACAAAGTCATAATAGAAGGGGAAGTACTCACAGGACGATAATATTATTGTGCTGAAAATTAAAGGAACAAGGTTGTCTTTCCATCGCCGACGATTTTAAGATACAGAATCGAGCAGAGAGTCAACTGAATTGCCCAGGCCATAAGTTGATCGATTAGTTTTTCTCGCTGTTCGGATTTATTTTCCCGTTCAACTTTATGACAGGGAAGATAGCGGAACGCCTTTGAACTCCCTATTGGTTACAAAGTGTCTGCGAAAAAGCACCGATATATAATGAAAACTGAAAGAGATTGATTACAAGATTTCATGCGAAAAGCAGTCTGCTATTCGAAAACAAAAAGATAAACACGAACGTCTACTCACTTATTACAGGTAGTAAAATTATATGTAACTGCAGTGCATGTCTGACGGATTCAGGAATAGCCTGCATCACGAGTTGTCACCACCGACAGTGGGTGATCGACGCTCTTCCACTTCCCACTAGGAGAAGCTCGTTGCCGAACAGCCTAGTTAGATTTCTTATGTTCTCTGTGGCCAACTTCCTTTGTCGGGGTAGTCTGTTCTCCAATCCGTCGGAAATGCACCAGAAGGCCGTGCTATGGATGCAAGTAATCCGACAACGTAATCGATCGCACCATATCACGATTGTAGGTCGCTGCTACGCGGCTCCATCCTAACACTCTTCGTGGGCTTACTTGCATCATCCGGCCGACTAACTCTTTATGTATGTACAACAGAAAGTTGTTTACAGGCAGGACGTGTAATGGGCACAGAAGACAGTACAAGGGTCGATGATATACGAAAATGTCATTCATTGGGGTGTGGTCAATCAGCACCTAGAAATTCTAGTAACGCATCCGTGATCTTGAACGTTCACTTCTAACGCACTTATCAAGTGATTTCTAGGACGCATCACGGCCATCTTGCGTCTCCGCACCTTTCGCACATCGTGTGACTTGCGTTAGAAATAAACAAATACCATTCCTAGTTAGAGGAGAGCTATTGAAACTCTATGATATGATCAAATTTGGTTTCTTTTACAATACCAGTCTTGTTAAAGAGCAGTGTACATGAAGGCTCAGAAGCCGATACATTTTTCACCGTCAAAACCAAATTCCAGCGGTAGGACTCAGTTTCTTTACCCCAGGGAGTGTGAATCAGTTGACATGCGATTTAAGGAAATATTATCACAAAGAAAATACTGCGACACAAAGAAAAGTGTCAAAACGATACCGAAGATGTGTTTCAGAGAGGTTAGGTTAGAGGCAAGGAGCTGGGGTCCCAAAATGACTGTTTCGGATTCGCCAGCGAATTTCAGGCGATGGATTTGTCTAACTAACATCAACGAACTGAGCAATCACCAACGTGGAAATCAAAAAGAGCGCATATTAACAGCCACACACCACGAGGACAGGGACGAATAAAACTTTAAAATATTTATTAAAACAATTCTACTAGCAGAAAAAACGTAGCCAAGTTGTAACGCTTGAGAAAACAAAAGCAACGGCGCAGTTAGGCAAAAAGGAAGGGACGACGGGCAACTTCTAGGACAACAAGAGATTGGTCTAGTGAAAGGAAGACGGGTCTAAAGTAGCCGTCAAAGACGCGCACAGAGTCCTCGGGAGATAATTTGGTGATGAAAGCATAGTGACAGGGACTATCACCTCGGTTTGAGAAGGAAGGGTCTTGAAGATCCCAATTCTCCGACGAGCTACAGCCCCGTTTCGCGTGTGGATTTATGCACCATCCTCGTTCAACCACAACGAAATCCGCCTGATGTAGAGCAGGAAATTAAGAGCATACTTTGTAATCATTAGGTAAAAAGAGGAAACATAATGGCCTATTAGACAGGGGGTGGAAATCTAAAGGACTTTAGTTGTCATGGGAGCATAGATAGTTTGTGGATGACACCGAAGGACAGTGATCAATTAACTGGCGGACACACTGAAGAGAGTCCCCCTCAGGCTAGTGCGATAGGTCCGGAAAGGCTTCAGATAAGGCCCTCAAGCTCGTTCACTACGGAACGAGGCATTGCACCGGCAGCTGCAGAACCAGATTGCTGCAACATTCTTGAGGGATGTCCAAATATGGGTTATACCTCATAGTTCGCCCGATTTCGCCTCCGGTTTTCTTGATCCTATCTTAACACCAGGCACAGGCAGATGAGGAAATGGAGAAAGAAAGTGCGGTAGCTGCAGCGCAAGTCTACCACCACTTGAAACTAATCCACGCACTAGTCACCATCCTGCACCACCCTTCCGTGGAGCACACGGTGAACCTCATCGGAAACGACGGTCGAACTGTCGCGAGAGGAGACATGGGTTGCGCCACAGCCCCGGTGAATGTAGTGGTTGCTCTACTCGGCACCGAATCGGAACCTACCTCTCCGTCAAGATCCAAAAAAATTCATTTCGGTCAGCGATCACACAACGGTGAACACATCGACTTATGGGCTAAAGCAGATGAGGGTAGTCGATGGGATTATATATTCATGGCGAAGCTGGGTTTGCGTGAAGCCTGCTGCACACAGTTGACAGGTGCTAGTCGTCTTGTAACACACGTAGGCAGATGAAAGATCACTCTATAGAAGTTACCTGACATTTATCGCGTGTCTCAAATGACAGGAGACCAGCAATCCTCCGCTTGGCGACGCGAGGACAGGAGCACAAGACTGCAGTTACAGACGGTGACTGATTTACTCAAAGTAAAATGTCATGTGATGAACACCCTCCACAATTGTCTAAAAGTCCCTAAGCTCGTTTCACGGTGCACGGCCCACCCAGGATTTCACCGATGACGCGTACTCTAGTGCAAACGCGGATAGATGGAAGACTGATTTGACCGCCCCGGTTAAAACAACGAATCGGGCACTCCTTAAATCCTGTAATTATCAACCTGCGATTGCATCTTCTTCTGGTTAGCTTAATATCGCAATTCTAACCACGCATAAATAATTTCAGAGGACTTAGTAGGCAAAAACCTTTTGTGGTCCAAACAATGTGTTTCTTTGAACAAACGACTTAGATAAACAATACAGCCTACTTTTAAAATGCGAGTAGTATAAATAGATATCAATGAATTGAGTAACACACCATCAGAATGTAACGGTAGATGGACCAGATAGTGACCAGGGGTTTCCGGCTGGTCAGCGAATAAGCCAATACGGTTCGCGTGCGGAGTAACTCATTCTCATAGTGTGGGTGATTTGTGATGGCAAACTTGGAATTTGTTGGCACACCAGGGATCTCACCAGAGCTACTAATCAATCCCAAACGCAGGGTGGCCATGATTGGCATCGGGCCGGAAAACACCCAGGGTCGGTTATCTGATCGGGCGGGAAGAGCTGTTGCCCAGTTCAACAGGGTCTCTGTAGAGGGGGGCAGAGAACTCGCCGATTTTTCCCCATTCATCCTAGAAACAAATAACGCGGTTTTCGAAACCGTTATTGAGTAAATAAATATTTCCCAAAATTAAGGAAACAAAAAACCAAATCATTATTTGAGAAGATCAGCTTCAAGGTACTGACTACATCGAAGCATGGAATACAACAGCAGCCACCAGCCCCGTCTCTTAAACTCCCTCTATCCTCTCTTAGCACCCTTCCATAACTCCATGATACTCCGGAAGCCCATTTCAATGGTACGATTTAGTTCAGTTTACTTGTGGGTTATCTAGGTGCTCACCTTTGAAATCTCTAGTTGTTACACGTAGCAGACGTAGGTCAAAAATTTGGAAGAGGGAACATCAAACAGCTACCAAGGAAATATTAAAAAAACTGTACAGAAAGGCGAATTATTTCGTGAGGTAGCAGCATTGTGAGATTTGTGCACGCCCGCAGGCACGTAAAACAGTACTTACTTCGAGCACACATATGCTACAGGGAAAGTAGCATGATGTCTGTCTGCTAGCGTCATGGTGAATGTGAGGTACGTGCTCTGCGACTGCACTATACATTCTATAAACAAATGTTACTGAAAGATTCCAAGTAGTATGATATAAGCAATACATGGTTAACGAGGTATCAAGACGACAGCCGTCAGATGGCATTGTGGTGCGTATTGCAATACTGATCCAGCTTCATGTTAAAAGCCTCTACGGATGAAGATGTAAAAATTTCCTAAGGCAAAGCAGTCAAAAATTCTGTTGAAGACGAACTTCCGTGTGTCCAGCCTGGCAATAGACAAACCAGTTGAATGGATGATGGTGTGGTGGCGGTCTGCTCAGAAATGGAGTCGTTCAAAAAAATATTTGCTTTGCAGTCGAACGTTTCTCTCTTTGCACCTGAATTGGGCGTCTGAAAATAGCCGTCAAAAATCATACTAGCCTTTGCTATAAACAGCAATAATTCCACGTTAATTCATCGGGTGACAAATAAAATGTCTTATTCAAAGGACCTAAGGCCTTCACTGTTCCACCGAGGCCAGTATGAGCGCCCAAAGCAAGCTTTAAATCAACAAAATTAACGGTAAGGTTCACATTGAGAGGAACTCTAAACTCTTGGTCCGTTCCAGCACTCAAGTATCGCCCGAAAAGTGGACAGATAGAGCGATTGTCTATATCAACTTGGGAAACCGTTTTTAGTCTCCTGTGCAGCGGACTTGCAGGGGGTGCCATCCAAAACCAACGGCGACAAATACTTACTCAGAAACCGCGGCAACTCACCAAAACGGTCAAAAGTAAGTGGTCTTTGGTAGAGTCACTGCATGTGTTTTACCTAATCCCAAAAGGCCTATCTGCAATGAAATTGTAAGGAGAATACCCCTGATACGGAACCCACACGTTTTAGGTGACCTTCAAACTGAAAAAGGATTATTTCAGGTAAAATACAGGGATCAGCAGGGATTGAACTCTTACTCGCAAATTCTGCCAACCTTTGATGGCGCTCAGCAGGAGGAAAAGGAGGAAAATTGAGTGGATCCGTATGATCTTGAAAAAGAAGGATCGAGTGGGCCAGGGTGAAGCGGCTCTGTGGGCTAGCCTTTTGGAAGACTTAGAAGCGCTGCTGACGAAAATACGCAACAATTTGTAGGAGCCAAAGAAGAGCCTGGGTTGCGCAAGAATTGAGAGACTCAGGCAAAGCTGTGGCACAAAGAACAGCTTCAGGCGCATGATCAAACCGGCCAGGAGGGCAAAGGCTGTAAGCTAAATCCCAAACAGAACATACATTAACATGTCTACTTATAGAGCTCAAGTAGAAAGGTTTCTGGTAAAAAGTAAACAAGCTACCTGAAGTACGACGAAGAGAGAGAGGAAGTCGGTGGCGAGGAGGGAGACATCCTTGGCGGGTAATTGTTGTATCTGACGGTGACTGCCTTGTCTTTCACAGGAAGACTCAGTAGACTGAGTAGATGAGATTGATCTTTTTTTTTGAATTAGGGGCCAGGCAATCACCAAAACTGACGTCAAAACTGCCAAAACCGCCCCCGGCAAAAGGCCCGTAGAAGTTAATTCCTGCAGAACGCGAAGCTAGGGAACAAAGATTGGGCTCTGGTGAGAAAAGGTTTCTGCTGAAGGATTAACTGCACACTACTTTCCACGGAAATAAACCAGGGAGGCTGGAAACTGGAGTCCGTGCACCAGAAAACGCTCTGGAGCGCGGGGGCACTCACTGATGAGTCGAACCCCTCGCATTTGCATGGAGTACCCGCTCCAGACCTGCTTGTGCTGTGGCTTGGAAGGTTGCCAACTGACGGGAACAGTCGGACCACGTGGCCAGCTCAATGTGTGTTTTGTGTGTAGTGGCTGACTGGCGGACTGAGAGTCAGGCCTCGATGGCTCCTTCTTAATGTGGCCTTTATGGCACTCCCACTCCCTCGGATCCCAGCCAGGTGTGGTGACACGCCCAGGGACGGCTACGGCCGCGCCAGCCACCTGCGCCCTCTCCCATCTCCGGTCTTCTTGACTCTGTCACGACACCGGTCTCAGGTGGAGGAGGAGAGAGCGCGGTAGATGCAGCGCAAGTCTACTATCCCTTTAAACTCAATTCCGCGCAAGTCACCGTCCCTGCACTACCCTTCCGTGGAGCATACGGTGGACCTCGTCGTAATCGACGGTTGAAATGTCGTGTATGTATGTATAATGAAGAAGACACTAATTTCTCTGGGAAAGGAGACACTTCAATGCGCAACTTGTCGAGACTGGTGCCTTAGCTCGTCGTTAGACTTGGAGGTTCGTAGAAGAATAATTAACTAATTAACCGTTTCTAACAAAGGATTCTACGGTTGGACGGAATATGTGCCAAAACGCGTTAATTGCATTTCGTCCTCTTGTCGTGATTGGGTCTGCGCGCTTGAATTTGTCCTTAACGATTTTGTACGTAGCATCCAAATCGATTTACCAATGCGTGCCTCATCTGAGTGCATTGCCTCCAGGAATTCACGGTCTTTTCTGATTGAGCCGGTGTCGACAATCCGTGTGTTCTCCCACGGAAATTTATGTCCAGTTTCGGGTCTCTGCATGGCCACTTAGGATAAATAGACTCGTTTTCTGACCGCTAATTGATGTTCGTGTAGGTGGGTTGAGATAAATTTTCCAGTTTCGCCACAATAAACGGCATCAAAACTGGAACATGCGATTTTGCAGACAGCACTTTTTCTATCAAGATATCCAATCCTGTTCTTAGGGTGTACATGCGTTAAGCGTAAGGTACATGCGGGGTGGCGTGCTACTTGTATCTAATGTTTTTCAGTTGTCGTTCGACAAGCGCACATACATTTTTCAAGTGTGGGAGAGGTTACCATCATTATTGTTTTTGGTGACCGGGTTGCCATATTGTTTGAAATAACTTTTTGATTCGATTATTGCCGCTTCATGCTCTGACGCAAGAAGTCACGTGGGTAGCCATTTTTGATGCCACATATAAAACCCTTAAGGAGAAATTCAAACGCGCACAGTCAATCACGACAGGATGACTAACGGTATCTTTGCAGTGATGGCTGAGAATTGTTCGGTTTCCAAACAGCAAGGGCTTTCTGCAAAGATTCTAATGCGGAATTGAGGGTCCTTCAGGTAGTATGCTCTCATACTGTCAGTTAGATGGCAGTTAGTTGGCCGCAGATGGAGGACGGCAAGCCTGTTGCACATTTAAGTCCAGGTGTCGCCTCTCGGACCACATTTGCGATCTGCGCAAATTATTTGAAAGGGTTTGCTAGTCGCTCGGGAACTTAATGATAAGGTCATGGATATAGGCCGCTGAGGATTTCCAAAGCTGCCGATATGATGGGAATAACAATTCAATTGCTCCCATCCCACCCAAAAACACTTTAAATTCCGATTTTGAGTAGCCACTGCGGAAGAAGATCAATTTTTTGGAACCAGCCGGCAGAAATCTTCCCCATGCAGGTTATTTTTGCCGCCTGGCCTGTGACCAGGTGGTGGATGATAGGGTGCGGTTGCACGCAGGCCCACGCTGTGAGAGCTGGGATCTGTACCGTTGGCCCTCTCTCCTCGTTGCTGTGGTAAAAGCCTGGTCAAGTATTTTCGTGGAACTGGGAGTGTGGTGGTACGCTTAGATGCGCATTTTCACGGTGCCAGCCACCGGCGTCCTCTCCTACCTCCGGTCTTTCTGACCCTGTAATGATGCCGGGCTTAGGTGGAGGACGAGGGAGTGCAGTGGAGGGCGTCTACTAACACTACAATCTAATCCACCTGCAAGCAGGCACTGCACACTGTCGAAACTCGACGATCAAACTTTCATACTCCTCCTATATTGACTTTATTTACATTACGTGTCGTGGTGACTGCCTCCACTTTGCAGCAAATGAACAAAGTCCGTCAAAGAAACAATTTGTAATCGTTGGTTTGTCGAACGCGGACGCAGCTGCCACGGCCACCACCACCCCCAGTAACTACCGCTTCACAACAACAGGCAGGGGAGACAGGGGAAGTAAAACCTCGGGAGCACCCCGATCTATCGAACGGACAGAGGTGGCTTACACACAAGATGTTTCGCAAGCTCCAGAGAACGACGAGGACTGGACAGTGCACAGGTCCGCTTTAGTAACCCTTCTTAATCGAAAGAACATTTCAGAATTTCGTTAACATATCAGGAGATGGATCACTGACTGAACTATCTCTGAAATGGTTAAGTTAAGGAGGGCTAGGAGATTTGGGAAAGAAAAAAAATTAGCTTCACTAATCGACAAAGGGGGAGGGGGGAGAGATCTACCGGCAGGAAGTCGAAAGTCTCCGAGCAGGTGTAGAGCTGTGTGTGGAAGGTCTTGTACGTCGGTCCCAGTAGCTTCACCTTCAGGAGGTCCAGAATGTGGGCCCCGTCGTCAGCACTGCCGAGTAGTAGTCTTGTGCAGACGGCTACCACGCCAGACACGAGCAGAATGCAGGCAGACATTGCAACCAAGTGGGTGAGTACGCCTGCCGGGAAGAAGGACGAAGACAATGTAGTTAGCTAAGAAGAGCGGTTTGCACATAAAAAGTTGCAAGAATAATAAACTTACATAGGCAGGGGGGAGGTCAGAAAGCCTGGTTTGTTATCTGTAGAAGAATACAGCTTGCAACCGATACCTCGACCAGTAGAAGATTATTAAATATGGGGGGTCGGTCGCAGACGACGTGAGGACAAGGGGAGGGAACGTTATAGATAAGGAGGAGATGGCAATGATGGTGGTGGTGGCTATGATTATGCAATCAGAAGAGCAAAGGGGAAGTTGCACAGGAACATTACGTTCAAACAGAAGAGGAAGAAAGATTAGAAGCATTAGAGGAAGAAGGGACAGAAAAGGGGGAGGAGGAGTGCAAAAAGCAGAGTCATTACATCCGGGTCCTCATTCCGAAGAAGGACCGAGCTATGCAATAAGCTGGCATCCTTTTAGACCTGTTAGATCGGTCTAAAGGGAGAGAGGAGAGAGAGAGAGAGAGAGAGAGAGAGAGAGAGAGAGAGAGAGAGAGAGAGAGAGAGAGAGAGAGAGAGAGAGAGAGAGAGAGAGAGAGAGAGAGAGAGAGAGAGAGAGAGAGAGAGAGAGAGAGAGAGAGAGAGAGAGAGAGAGAGAGAGAGAGAGAGAGAGAGAGAGAGAGAGAGTATACAGCTGTTTCGGAGGGTCACGACAAACATTGAAAGGCCCCAAAATCAGTCCTGAAATCGGGCTTTATCGGCGAGAGCGCAGTAAGCATTTGGATAAACCGTCAGAGCGTTAAGCTGCGTGACCCAGTGAACCAGGATCCAATCCTCACAACCTTCCAAAATGAAAGCTCGCTAAGGCTGGACTATGACAACGACGAGGACAGCGAATGAGTTACAGAAAAAAAACCAGCCACCAGAAAATAAAGAACGTCCAACAGAGACTCACCGAAGCGAGATCTAGACCAGAGTGGGGAGTGGGTCCTGATTGCACTGTCCAGACGACGTCGGTGCCACATTATGCCTTAAAATGGAAAAATGGTGTCTGGGTAGGCGCAGTGTGAACGGGTCAATGCCAGCCAGTAGCAGAGAAGAGTAAGCTAAAATGCACTTAGGCGGGGGACCAGAGAGCTCCAGCATATTGGTGATGTCCAGATTGATGAAAGTCAGTAAGTACATGGGCAGAAAGATACTGAGCATGGAGGGCCCCTAAACAGGTCGATTTGACCAAAAGAAAGCTCCAATTGACCCATGAGATGCGCTAATCATGCCGTGTTGAGGCTCACACGGGTGACTGGAAGAGGGGGAGAGTAGAGGATGCTGGAGGAACTCTACCTCACGGCAATTCATAGCGCTGATGAAGTAAAAACCCTGACAACAAAGAACAAAAAGTTGCTGCTGCTTAGAGGATTACCAACTGGCAGGATAACCTGGTGGTAGCGGGTGGAGCACAAGGGGTCATTAAAACGGCTTTTATGACAGGCCTCACTCACAAAAAAAATATATATGATAGTATGTTGCTCACCGATCTGCTTAAGGAACATGCATGTTCCGTTGTGCCCTGGAGCTTAGGCTAGAGCCCTCACAGGCGGTCGCATAGCGACGTGTAGCATATGTTGATAAGGTGGAACCGACAAAGACAAGGTAGACCAGAATGTCCATTTCTGGCTTATTAGCCGTCATCAACCAGTCATACCCAATCCCAAGTGTGGCACACCTGGGATTCGAACCCGCGACCTTTGGTTTGAGTCGAACGCTTTACCACTGAGCCACGGGCTCGTTGTTTCGTCGGTTGCGATCGGGTATATGATGATAGTGTGCTGCTCACCGGGTGTGCCCAGGTGTGCCACACTTGGGATTAGGTATGACTGGCTGATGACGGCTAATAAGCCAGAAATGGACATTCCGGTCTCCCTTGTCTTTGTCGGTTCCACTTAAATATATATAAATACCCATTGTTTCCAAAAGAACGTTTTGTTTCGAATTATACTTCTTGGGATGCCTATTTTCCAATTGATACATATATATATATATGAAATGGAACCGACAAAGACAAGGGAGACCGGAATGGCCATTTCTGGCTTATTAGCCGTCATCAGCCAGTCATACCCAATCCCAAGTGTGGCACACCTGGGATTCGAACCCGCGACCTTTGGTTTGAGTCGAACGCTCTACCATTTGAGCCACGGGCTCGTTGTTTTGTCGGTTGTGATCGGGAAGATGATGATAGTGTGGGGCTCACCGATCTGCTTAAGGAACATGTATGTTCCGTTGTGCCCTGGAGCTCAGACTAGAGCTCTCACAGGCGGTCGCATGGCGACGTGTAGCATATGATGAAACGTGTCATCCACGTAGCGTACCCATAATTTGGGGTTAACTAGTGGTAAGGCTGTAGCTTCTAATTTTTGCATAGTTACTTCAGCCAAGAAGCCGGAGATGGGTGAACCCATAAAGGCTCCCTTTAGCTGCTTGTAGTATCCTTGTGAGAAGGAAAAATTCGTTTCCAGGCATAGATCCAAGAGTTCCAGTAAGGCAGATACAGAAACATCCATGTCATAAGACTGCAGTAATTCTTCTGCCTAAGAAAATTCGTGGATAGCAAGAAACGTCGAATTTTGCCCCATTTAGCCCCATTTTCCCATTAATAAACTGATCTGAAGTGAACTATTTATTATTAAACAGTTTTTTGCGCTTCAATTAAATGAAAAAAACATAACTAACACCTTAAAATGCCTGCCATGCTACTACCTTAAATTCCGATATAGATATTTCATGAGTTATGCAATCTACTATATATATATATATATATATATATATGGTATATTTCCGAAATAGGTACTAGCTAAAAGCCCACACACATGCTTCGCCGATGTTTCTGCTGATGCAGGACGCAACAACGAGGGGTTCGGCTCCCCAGTGGGTCCCTCAGCGTTCTCTATACGGTTTCTGATATATGGACTCCAGGCAATAATCGTGGAAATAATTTCTGAAATTATTAAGTGCCGGACATGGAGTCAGGTGATTCGGACAGGACTTTTTGGGTCAGACCTGAAATGTCAATGAACATTTGGGTCGAAGACCACCACTATGGAATAACCACGTAATGTCCATTCTACAAACAAGTAGTACTACAAGTAGTATGAATATTATATGGCAAAGACGTTATACCGTACTTCCGACATAGGTACTAGCTAAAAGCCATATACCAAAAACCGCATAGAGAACGCTGGAGGACCACCTTAGGAGCCGAAACTCTCGTTGCTGCGTCATGCAGCAGCGGAAACATCAACGAAACACGTGTCTGGGCTTTTAGCTAGTACCTATGGACGTGGTTAACACACGTGATTGAAAGGATTTGCGCCCGAAAAGCGTGCCCTAATTAGTGCGAGATCCTCTTCAGCACCAACTCCCTGCGCAAACGTTTCTGCCTGAAAGCACATGCAAGCGATGTGGCCATTGTTTCGTGAGTTCGTTCGATTATTATGCGTCCCTTGTTTCCCCTCGAAATTCTAGAACCGAATTACCACACCGACTCCAGACAGTTTGTTTTTGTTAAAAGTAATAATGCTACTTACAGTTTGTGAATTATATTTTAATTTTGATTATTATTATTACGGATGCGTGCGCAGGTGCATATAACGCACGTCGATTCGGTCGTTGTGATCGGACGATGTCCATCGTATGCTCCATAGACGGGTGGTGCAGGGGCAGTAACTTGCGCGTTAAATAGTTTTAGGTGATATTAGACTTGCACAATATTTACCGCACTTTCTCTTTCCTTATCCGTCTGTGGCTGGTGTCAAGACATAGCCAAGAAGGCCGGAGGCGGAGTCGAGTGCAGGTGAATCATATCCCACCATAGCCATAAATGGCAACAGTGGGTGGTGCGGCATGAGCCTGCACCTACGCGTACTCATGTTGGGCACGCTCACCCCCCATGTTCAGCTTTTGTTATGGGACCTCATCCCAAATAACGCCTGCTGTACCCTGATTTGGCCCCCGTGTTGCTCGAGCGCATCTACCACGCGGCTTGTTTAGGGGGTACTGCATATAACGCACCGAAATTTAAACAGTAAGGTTTGCAAAGGCATGGCCTATTACCGCCACCAAATAAACTTAGACAACGGTAGGAAAATATGGCGGTTCAATTGAAGCGTACCGGCGAGTGATCCAATAAGAAGGGGGAAATAGAGAGAGAGAGCAGGAGAAGTCGGTTGCCAAACTGCGCACAGAAAGACAGCAGCAATGCGACCAGCTGACAAAAGACGATATCCTCCAAGCGAGTGACAAACGCGGAAAACAGGCGCAGTAGAGGTGTACTAAGGGGTGCACGACTTAGCAGGCCAATTGCATAGGCACCCAGCAGAGATGCAAGCTGAGTAAGAAGAGCGAATTGGGAGAATTGCCAGGGCAGTTGGACAGCCAAAAGGAGCAGAATGAAGAGGAGACATTTTAGGAGGCGAAGAGGTCGAATGCGCGAGGAATCCTAAAACGAGGCATAAGCAACATACATTACAATAAAACATACTGCTCTGGTGTAGAAAGTAGGTGAATTATGTTAATTAAACATACCTTCAACAGCCACAGAAGAGCCGTTTGCTGTACTACAAAGAAGGGATATGAAAAGGACTCGCGTAGCGGGGGTGTCCACTGCACCCGAGTAGCTTCCTTGTGATTAAAGAAGAAAGCACACACCGGTAGAATAGCACCCCAAATCGAAATCATTGCATGCGAGAGACTCGGATGGGGCAAACCGCAATTGGCTACAAGCCAGCCAGACAGAGACAGACCAAGGGTAGTCAAGCCAGCCAGAAAATATACCACATTAACGTAGAATGTCGGCGGCTCCCGTAAGCCATCACAACTGAGAACCGAACCACCAGAACCGGTCCCGATTTCCATAAGGCTAGCATTAAGCTGAGCCTGATTTTTGTGCAGATCAAAGTCCTGTGCAGGGACAGCAAGCGCGTGGACCTGATCAACCTACATGAACACAGACAGTTAGAGATGGAAAAAGTTAAGCGGAAAACTATTAGTCATCAGTAGCTACATAAGAAAATTGCATACATCACCCAGGGAAACTTGAAAGCACTGGGATGAAAGAAGGTTCCATTGACGAGCAAAGCGGTAAAGCACGGCCAAAAGAACTTCCGGGTAGACATTGAAGCGTTCAAGGACATTTATGCCCGGATAGGTTTTGCCCGACTCTGATGAGAAGCATATAACTAAACCCGGCAGATATCCATGTTCACCGAAGGAGTTATTAAGGCATCCAAGTTGATTTGGATACTCAGTGAGCGTGTCGTTGAAGAGGCTAAGTACTCCACTTGAAAGACTATCTGCCAGGAGAATCTAAATAAAATAATACCGCGAGTATTAAAAGTTGCATAGTGCAAAGTCTCTCAAAATATTTTTGGGGAGGGACTGACCAACCTGCTTATAAAATGAGTAATAGAAGGCCATTTCTGTGAAAAAGGTGAGCTCGCGCTCACGATTTGAAAGAAGAGCAAAGGATAGATGATTTTCGTGAAGAGTTGCCACATGGCCAGAGTGTAAAAAGTGGGAGGAGAGCGCAATGACTAGGACAAGAAAAAGTGGCAACTTTGAAGGTTTTCGGTGACGCGGGGGTGGAACTGGGGCCGTCTCAGCATCACTGGAGAGCGAAGACGAAGAGGCACCGGAGACGGCAGCTGCAGAGGTCAATCCTGTTGGAAGGTGCTTGGGTCTTCTCCGCACAACCATACAAGGACGCCTGAGCCTGTAAAGTGCGTAAATTAGGGATAGATCAGCGGACAAGAGGGGACCTAGTTCTAAAAGCATATTCTGACGGACAGTTCACCCGTCAGGTTCAACAGCCATCATCGTCCTCAGGGAAGCGGCGGTGACAATCGCGAATGCAGTGGCGTGCCTAACATGAACCAGAATTCAACCACTTAGAAGTCATGGCGTTGGAATTCTGCATGAGATTACACTAGTGATAACCATCGCAAGCGGCCCTGAGGCCCTAACTCCGGGCTTTCCCTTAATAACTCGGCGTTTAAGAGGCTGTAATAACTGCAGTGCACGTCAGATGGACTGTAGAGGTAGAGGTGAGCAAGAAGGATCAAGCCCCCTGCCCATTTTTTCCAATGCAGTTGTTTACCGGTGACAAGTTTTGAAACAGAGCATGGTGGTTGACTTTAAATAGTGCCCCAGCATACCCGTGCAATTTAAGGGCTAATCACTAACTCCTAAATGCAAAGGTATTCTGGAGAAAATGTGGCGAAGCTTGCAAGAGCACTTAGCACTGCGGTTCTCGGGCGCTTTGCGGGACCATTTCAGTTGTCATGGGGACATTTAGCGGTCAAGATATTGATTTAAACGTTTAAAACATGAAGGACAGCCGATAAAAGCAAAATTTGAGTCCCAGAAAGTAATTCAGAAGAAGTAGACGCAATCACGGGGACAAGAACCTTATTCGCCTGACGTTTCGAATTCAGGCTCGAAGCCATCATCAGATTTGGGTAATTCATACACAGGGAATTATAGTATTTATATGATGCTGTCGCTATGCCGCCGCATACCTAGGACAGATATTGGCTCCCCCTTCGTCAAGGTGGTTGCGCTCTGGTGCGATAGTGGCCGGCATTCGCGTCATTAATCTTTGAAATTTCTTCAGCCTTGTTGGTTTTTGGAGTAATGATTGCTCAACAATCTGGCTCACTAGCCCTGGCCACTTGCGCACTCCCCAGATAGCTAAGTAATTTAAACAAACTATGTTTCAGAACTGAATACGGGGTGGCTAGGTCATTGCCCGTGTTACTGGACTGGGTGCCTGTGAAGGATCAGCAACTAATCCCGATGACCGGTGAGACTACCACCTCCTCCACCAGTCTGCCTGTCAAGGTGAGGTTCTCCCATAACTTTTTTGTCTATAAAACACTTTCGCCTCCAGTAGGATAAAGAGTAAGTTTGCAGGTCAGAAACGACAAAAACATAAAATTAACGACATCTCGTAAACGAGCCTGTAACAAATGCGAGTCAATTAACAACCTGAATGGCCGTTGTGCGTTGATACAGAAGTAGATGCGATCGCTGGGACAAGAGCCTTATAAGCCTAACGCTCCGGATTCCAACTCAAACCCATCATCAAAGACAGTACCAGATACGGGTAACTCGTACACAGGGAGTTGCAGTATTTATAGGATGCCGTCTCTATCCTACTGCATGCCTACCGCAATTAACAGCTCCCCCTTCAGCGATGACGACTGCACTCTGGTGCGTTAATTGTTTGATGGCCAGCATGCGGGTCGTTATCCCCTAAAATTTCGTCACCCATGTTAGAGGGTGGCATGATCATGGCTCGGCTATTTGGTTCACCGTCACTGGCGTTGGAAAATTTGTTCACCTGAGCGCTCCCCAAGTGGCTGATTGCTCTGGTCAACGGTATTGGGTCCTTTAGTCTCATAACCTGACGCGAAATGTTCCCCGGTCTGTGTGCGACTCCAACTGCAAGTGGCGCGAGAAGACGGCTGACCACCTTTGATAAGCTTTTGACATATTAAATTGCTTGCCAATATTTAGGTTCGGTGCTCAGACGAAACAATTTCCAAAGCCAGAGCCGGTAAGGCAGATGGCCGAGCAATCATCACGCTACCCTCCAACACGCTTGGCGAAATTTCAGCGGATAACGACCCGCATGCCGGCCATCAAACAATTAACGCACCAGAGCGCAAACATCATCGCTGAAAGGGAAGTCGTTAATTGCCATAGAGGTGCAGTAACATAGCGACGGCATCCTATAAATACTTAAACTCCCTGTGTACGAATTAATCGTATCTGATACTGTCTCTGATGGTGGGTTCGAGTTGGAATCCGAAATGTTAGGCTAACAAAGCTCTTGTCCTGGGACTCGCATTTTCGCTTGTATCGGCTGGTGTTTATGTTCTGAGCAAATTCAACTTGTTGTGTACTTCTCATCGATTACCTATTATATGCAGCGACGAGTTGCAGTTGATAAGCCATAACAAAATTTATTGTTTGTTATAAATTCTGCTGTCCATGCCTGTCTTAAATTCCCTCCCGGGAAATAGCGCTCCATTTTTTTCAAACAACACCTCCCTCGGACATAAGTAAGTCTCTGGAAAAGCTTTTGCAATATACAATGCACAATAACGAACGAAAATATACACAGTTAATTTCTTCAGAAGGGTACAAACAGCTAGGATTATGCAGTAGGGATTTACAAGATCCCCCATCGAGGAAAATACTGCTATCTTTTAAAAATCTGGAGTCTTACGCAATAGAAAATTGAAAACCCAGTTGAGGTTGTCGGCACCAAAAAAATCTCGCTGGGATCAAACAAAACATTTTTGATAAGATAAGTTTCTTTTATTTTTCAACGTTCATGAACCACGTGTGTATTTAATAAAAGAAGAATAGAGACTCGTATCGCTTTAAGTTTATGGGGTTATTATGCAAGAAGCCTATGCATTATAATATTCATGCTCAAAAGATCAGACATTAGGATTAATAAACTGCAATCAGAGGCCTTGACTTCACTTTGTGTGCCGAATAGAAACCTACACCCAGTAGAAAATGAGGCCCGATTTGAAAACGTGAATTCTCAACTATCTGAACTAATACCAGATTCACTGACAACATGGGCCGGTTAAAAGCAAAATTTGTAGACATTTCTCATCAGTACCGTAGGGCTCCAATAACAAAGCCGAAATGAATAACTAAGGAGCACACGGCTGCTCTATTCGCACATTAACATCGTGAAAAAAGAATGAAATCTATTGTTTCATCCAATGGTACATCGTCTGTCACCCGAAGTACTACGCGAATTATTGACTTTGCACAAAAAATTGTAACTTCTCTAGACAAATCGACGGAGTCGCATTATGAATTCAACTCAGGCCAACCTTCACCGACGTTTTTATGGGTCACATAGAAGAAAAGGTGTCTTCCAAAATTAAAGATGACATCATTATACAGATGATATATTCACGATTGTTGATAACAAGGAATACGCTGAAGACCTTCTTACGGTTATCAGTGAATTGCATCCGAAGCTACCTATCTGAAGTTTTAAGCTAACATCTTTCACCTGATCATTCCTTACATTAAACGCTAGCCCTTGCTGTTATGCATTGAAATTTATGAAAATTCAAACTGCTGTCTACTTCCATTCGTTATCTGTGTTATGCAAAGACAGTTTGCAGCTAATAAACGATCACGAAATTTTTTTGGCACCAATAAATTCTGCTGCATACGCTTGTTTTATATTCATGTCGGGGAAAAAATGCTTCAAATAATTGGTAAGACTGACAAAGGCCACGGTGATCCTATGCCTAATCGGAGGGAGTATGTAACCAAACGGCAATCAACTTTAGATGCTCAGAGTAAATTTCGTCTATAGACTTCAGAGAAAAATGAAACTAAAGCATTGCAAGACTATCTGGCTAAGAGTTCAACAGTTGGTGGAAAAAAACTTGATTTATGCTAAAACCGCGATTTTCCTAAAACTGAGAGGTACACATCTCTCCACGTTATTTAGACTGCCAAATCGCATAATAAGAACGTAATTATATGACATATGCCTAAGTCAGCTGAACACAGACTAGCACGATTGCTTGTCAAGAAATTAGAGCCAATTCAATATGGGTTTTGACCTACACGATAAAAGACAGTTTTCCCTTTATTGAAGAAATTGGGCATCGAAATATTTGTAGCAAAGGTATTGTTTACACAGACATATAATTATTATTTAAAATGTGCTACTGTATGCAACAATAGATGCCATATGCCCCCATGCGTCTGAAGCCCGCCTATCAGCCAAAATACAAAGTGGCCCGTTGAAACTTTGCATGAAGATGTGCGATTTCTCTTTATTAGGCGAACTGACGAAGCTGCAATGAAAAAGTCCACTCGATCAAACCTTGGATGACGTTTTTATGGGTCACCTTGAAGAAAATATGTCATCGACATTGAACATAACAGGATACAGAAGCCATATGGATGATGTAGTCGCGAGTGTTGATGCCGAAGACCTACGTATTTCTATGACTCGTTTGCACCTGAAAATTAAAGTCATGGTGAAAAAGGAGCAGTGAAACAAGCTATCCTTCCTACACATCCCATATTTAAATAGGCAGGTGGTTCAAAAAAACAATCGGTGTTCCACGTGAATACATGAACAGGTCAAAACTTTCATTTTATGACCTTTGTACCAATACAACGGAAACGAAACCTAGTGTGTACTCTCTTTATAAAAGCAAGAAAAATTAGCTCTATTGAAACACTAGCTGTGGAAATCGCTTACCCCCAAGTAACCTTACGTAAATATGGCTACCCATCACGCTTTATCTAAAAGCACATCAACCCTTTACGACCAAAACTGAGAGCAGTCGTTTCCACTTAAACTCGGGGAAAAACGCGGTGGGTAGTTCAAAGCGAAAAAGTATTTTTAAATTGAATATAAATAAATTTGCATAAAACGAATGGGAAGAAATATGACATTTTACCTGAAAATTATCAGCGGCAGAAACTACGGCACAAGCAAATAATTAGGTTTTATCTTTAAATTTAAGAAAAATGTTTTTATACTACTGCCCAGTTATTCAATATGTTTCTACCACTTTCTGCGGTACACGACAACCGGATAGGTTGCAAGATAGCTGTGTTTACGACTAAACTTCGTCCGTGCACTCACTCACTCCCTCCCTTTAAGGGCTGACCGTACCAAAGTGGTTCTCTCCATGCCCCACAAGCTGACAGGACACGGAACGGATAGCTACACATGCATGGGAAAATAAACCTCAGGGTATCCAGGAAGTTGGTCAATTCAACCCTAATCTATCAGACCTTATGTGCAACCATAAACTACTGTAAATCGTCCAGGGGGTGCCACTTCACTACTGGCAGAAACACCTGCGGCCCAAAATCTTTGCTTGACTTCTCCCCAAACCGATTTTACGCGGTTGGCTGTGGTGAGAATAACTGGGAAAACATATATGAAAATGTGGGCAAATTTGGGGTGATTATGAGCTTCAACATACTGTTTCCCTGCTGTTGTAGGCAGCTAGTAAGGGTATCGCATACAGCCAATATTTTCGCGGCTAATATTATAAATTCAATGTATCAATAGCTTATGTACTCTACTGCCATCAGTAAGCAGAAAACCGGCAGAAAATCCAGTCTGCTCTTCGGTTGCTTTTATGGGGGAAGGAAGGGAAGTGGCTACCTTCAACAAAGCTACCCGTTCAGATAATATGATAGGGAACTTTAAATTACAATTTCTGTAAATACCACAGCAAATTTTTAACTTCCCTATAACGCTGCACGGATTGATTTCTACCACTTACCGATGCTGATTTGATAGTATATTGCTCGACATGATTTTCCTAACAATCGCATGTCATGTCCGGCGTCAAAGGAATGACTGGCACACGCATGCATCGACTACGCGAGCCGCCCCACCATCTGATGAAACTTTGTAATTGGAGCAGTTTGGGGAGTGCGTGGGGCTTTATTATCGAGTGTTCATGCTAAACCGTGAGCGACCTGGCCCACATGCAGTTTCGAGTGGTCTTTCAAACAACCAGATATGTAACCAGCAGAATCTGAGCTGCTAGCTAATAGCAAACCAATCAGTAGTGCAATGCTATCAGTGATGCGCACACTTGCACTGCATCGATTTTGTGCTACGTGTCGAAAGCGGCCGAAGATGCTGGCAGTTGTGAAGGCGCCCAAAAGTCTGATAGTCTTGCCGTGTGTAGTATCTGGGACGCGCTAACCGCACAAAACTGCCGCGTCACACGCGCACAAAATGCAACGTAGCTACTCAGCTTTTAGTGCAGGGTTATCATTAGATAACTCAAACCTCGCCCTCCAATCGATACTAACTGATTAGCTGTGAACCTTGTATTCAAGTCACGACGCGACGATTGGATGTGCACAGTTTGGCAGGCTAAAGATCAAACGAGATTATTGCTTTTACACGCACGCACGCTTAGGCGTAATTTCCTGTTTTGTGATGCCGTTGTGCAAACGTGATCTCTACACTGAAGTGAACCGTTTTGATGTTTACTACTGAGAACCCTTTTGGGATCCTTTTGAATTACGCAGAAGTTAATATAAATCCGCAGATATCTTAGGAAAATTAAGTATGCAGCCAAATTGCCGAGGACATGAGGGATATGTACCCAACCGATCGCCATGCACATCTGACAGCTATCTGACCACCTAGATGGTCTTCCTATTCTCCGAGGAACATAGGACCGGCGTCATAAAGAACACGATACCAAAAACACAGTTTGCATTCTTCTCGAAGTCAACTTTAAAAAAGGGAGGAGAAAGGGAGAATGGACGTCGATACATCGACAAAAGAATGAAGAGACTAATATTGGTTTCATTTCATGTGGGTAAATTGTAGTGCAGTAAAATAAAACTCGAATCTCGTAGTCTTTCTTCTTTATTTGTATGCGTACGGAGCCTAGGGACTTTTATTCATACCTATTTTTTTTAAATTTCCTTTATACCTGTTTCAAAAAGTTTTTCTTTTTAGTTAGCTGCTAAAAATGCATTACAGAACTTCCACTGACCATTGAAGTTGAGGAATTTATACGCTGGAGAACGTTCGTGTTAATCTGACATACCATACTTAGGCATCGTTTACAACGTTTACACTTATGGGCAGATATTAAGTTAGGTTTACGGTTTCAGCCCATGGTTATATTAAGTCATAAAACATATTCAGAGTGGTATATCTATACATACATTTAACTAGAGTTTTAACACTGGTGCATGTTTTTGGCAGTCCGTTTTAGTCGAATAAGCACTCGAAAATCTATAAGTGGCATACTTTTCTTGACCCAACAATTCTTAACACAAAACATTAATTTTGATACTGTAAAGTTATTTATTTTCCTATTTGACCATTGCTGTGGCTTTGAAAACACGTGTTTTTACTAAAAAGAAACTCCGTGTTTCACCTACTGGTAGCCAAGCCAAAACCGATACAAAGCTTAAGTGGAGGCAGAAAGAAGGAGGTTGTTTTAAGTTTTTCTGTAAGGAGATTAACGTTGCCTATGAGGTGCCATATCAATAAACCTTTTTATATTTTGGTTTTCCATGTTTGCGCTGACCCTTTGTTATGTCTGCCCCAGATCACATTGGCTCAAAATTTCCAGGTGTCCGCAATCAATATGATTCAATACATATAAGTCTTTCGAAAACCCTATTTACAGAGATAAGCTCGCAGAATATGTATATGTTACATCGCAATAAGTGTAAAATATATCAGTCATTGATGTTAACTAAGTATAAGGTCCTTAAGAAAATTTCATCAAGCCTTCTTGTAAGTATCGCAAAGCTTTCAGTCATATTAACCGAAGAAGGTAGTTTATTTCATTCGGTGATCTCGCGGTGGGAAAAAATTGGCCCGCACTTCAAGTTTGTCGTAGTTCATCCTAATTTTTTATTGGTGACCATGCAGATTTTACGTATTTCCCAATTCAAAAAATCGTTCATTTGAAAAGTACCATAAACTCCGCTGGCAAGCTTGAAGAACGTTATCATATACATCCGTATTGCCTTTATGAGAGTGGGAATTATCACGCCTGTCTAGCCGGCTGTCATAGGGTAGGCACTGCAATGTACTGACTAGTTTCTTCACCCTTTGTTGAACTCTCTCCAATAGAGTGCAAGATTGTTTCGTCCAGGGGCGCCACGTCTGAGCGCGAAATTCTAAAACCGGACAAAAAAATGTTCCAACGACACGAAGCAAAATGCTTTTTGTCTGAGATAACGAAGGATCTCCTGCGGATTCGCAATCGCTAGGAGTTCCAGCAGATACAATGCCTGTAAACCGGCATTAAATACAACTATTATTATTATTATTATACCTGCCTGTAAATATACTCATATAAATACCCGCGGACAATTGCATTGCAGAAAGTTCAAGCCTGCATGTAAGCAGGCATAGCTGACCAGAAAAACAAGCGCAAAATTTGGGATAAAAAACAGAAAGACAAAAACAAATCCACAGATTTAAAGTTAAAATAGGAACACAGAAAAGAGTGGACAGCATGGTAAAGAAACTACAAAATCAAAACAATGGAAAAACCCTATAATCAGTGGGTCCTGTAATGAAAAGGACCTCAGAGGAGAAAATGACAGCCCCAGATCCCTCGGGTATCAAATAGGACTCCCGAGTAATCCAGAGGCAAAAAATACCCATACATGTCCCTGCAAGAAATTATAGGGTTATCAAATAATAACCTTAAACAAATTTGGAAAAAAACATCCAAAATAAAAAGACAACTTAGATATAAAAAGTATCAAAGATAGTACCGCAACAAGAAGATCAAAGCAAGGGAATTCAAGGAATACAGCGTAGCTAGAGCGATGACAGCCGTAAAAACTGACTACTTTGTGGAAAAGTGGCATGGGTGCATGACGCACAAAAGAACATGCGCAAGCAATCACCTCGATGTTAGAACCAAGTTCTCCGTGTGCTAGGCAATCCATCAACAAGAAACCGCAGCTTCACGATATTCGACGATTGTACATATTTACCATAGTGCCATGCAGTTCTTTCTTTCTACTTCAGCTAACTTTATTGTACAAAACATTCACACCATCATCATCTGCTTAGGCTTCGGTTTGGTTGTGCTGCTTGAATTTCAGCCCAATTGCCATGACTCCTGTAGAACTACAGAAAGACGGCGCCACACCTTCATCAAGGGCCATAAGATTGCCATGCTAAGGGAAGTTAACATGAAAAAATGTCACGTAGTTAGAAGGCGATATTTCCTACAAAACGTACCTTGTTAGATTTGTCGAAGGTGGGTGCACATGCCATTGACAGGAGGGCAGAATTACACTAAGACAGCTTGGCCGGCAGAATGGTGTACTATCACGTGACAGTCATGGTATGCTTAGTGCTTCGAAGCCGTCTCGCTGGACCGGCTTTTGCGTTGCATTCGGACAATTATATCCAACCTGCTCACTCACACCGTAGTATAATATTATTTTCAATAATTCGTCAGAGTAGGTGAGCACCTCGCATGTCTCGGAGGGAGGGCAATTACCAACATATTAAAGTGTGTGGTTCATTCTTGAACATCTGACGAGCACCATCAATGCAAAGACAACACGGACTTTAATAGCAAAATTTAAGCAAGTACTTGGACCTAGAATTCTGACTGAGAAACCAATTAAATGTAACACGGAAGGTACCAAAGTGGTTATTTAAAATGGTCAGGCCTACGGTCCTCGGCGGGTAAATTGTCTTTCCGCATGCAATACTTTTGATAATAATATCCACAAATTCCAAGTTGGAGGCTTCGAGAATAAACACGCAAGTACTTGGCGAAGTAAGGAGAAAATCTGTTACATTGAAAGCGTGGGGAGAGTTCGGATAACCCATTGCTTCGTGGGAAATATTAATGAGCAAAGGACTGCTTCAAGAAGCGATATGAAGGAGCAGGGTATAATTATTCTGTAAGTGGTTGTGGTGGAAGTGGTATTGGGTATTTTGCTGGTACTGATGCAGCCCAATTATCATGACACCTGTATTAATAGGGAAGGAATTATAGGCAGTCAGTTGTAAATCGTCGTAATTTGGCGAACTTGGTCCTCTAACTATATGAGATCTCCTCTGTTTGTAGCAGCACGCTTTGGGACGTCTGCACCTCTCCCACCGAGCCCAGCTGTGGAGCGCTTGCTTCCAGCTGACGGTGAAGCACGCGGTGCGGTTCGCTGTACGACTTGCCATTTGTATGGAATGATAGTAGGTGAGAACCGCACATAGAACTTTCGGTTTCTCCATTTGCCCTGTGAACGCCCCTGTGTCAACTCCTAACTGGTAACCAACTCTCACCTGTGGTTCTTCGACGCTAGACTTTGCCTAGCGGCTTCACCCCGGTATGCGCCTTACCTAGCGATCAAAACCATCTGAAGGTAGCTGGTGTTGTGTCCGCTCACCTGTCATCCGCCCATTTCCCCATTTCAAAAGTTCTACAGAAAGGGAGACATGTTATCCCGTAGGCGGCTCCGGCAAACAGGGGTCGCTATCCAACAAAAAGCCAATCTGTTACCCATCGTGTATTTCAGCAGCCATCTGAGATGCCCGAGGGGCTCTATTTCGGGACATAATTTCTAACTTCCTCGTGAAGGAGGTTGCTAGGAAAGGTGCTCTAAACAAATCCTGGGTGGCACGTAGTCTGCAACAGGCCGTGGCTCAAAGATAGCAAAATACGCGGTCTTAAAACTCAAACAAACAACAACACACCCCGTCCTCATCCACCGTGCCATACTCGCCGGGCTGCTTGGGTAAGTCCGTTCACATTAGTAGCCTGAAGTGTTCGCTCACTTTTAGAAAATCCGAGGAACAACCAACCGGAAGGGAGAATGATGCTTGTCGCTTGGTAACTGGCGCACTATAAGATAGACACCGCTGCTCTCAGCGAGGCCAACTCACTGAGCAGGGTCAGCTGGAGGAGTTGGGTGCCGGCTACACCTTCTATGGGGCAGCCACACAAAGGCAGAGTGATGCGAGTTTGTTGTCATCTTTGCCATCCGGAATGACATCGTGGGACAACTCCTCTGTCTCCCGGTGGGCATAATTTAGGTACTCATAACCCTAGGCTCACCCCGCTTCATCTCCAAGATGAGGCTCCGACTTCAACCCCGACGAGGGCCCCAAGATAAGTGACCGCCAGGTAAGACAAATATTCTTTATTTGATGGTTCGCGCTTAATGGTTTGATTTCAGCAACAAATTAGCCATGAACCTGGAGGGGCTACATGCTTCCGATGATAATACCACCGTAGAGACACGATGGTGTTAACTGCGGAACGTCATTCAGTCCACTGCCCTCGAAGTCCTCAGATGCGCACTCCCTCAACACTAGGAATGGTGTTACGAGAATGACGCCGACATCAGCAAATTACTCGCGGAGAAGAACCGAATAGACAAAGTTTAAATGGACAGCAGGACTGACGCCACCAAAGCAGCCTTCTTCAGATTCCGCCGCCTTGTAAAGCAACTGCTGCGGGAGATGCAGGACGACTGGATGATCCGATAGGCTGAGGAGGTATAGAGGTATGTATAAAGCAATGAAATGAAAAACTTATGCCAAGCCATCAAGGTTATGTACGGCCGCTACATCAAGAGAACCACACTGCTACTCAGCTCTGACGGCACAACACCGCTGACATAGAAATTGCAAATTCCGAAGCACTGGGTTGAGCACTTCAAAAGTTTCCTTAATTGCGCATCGGCCATCTCCAACGCTGCCATTGCCCGGCTCCCACAAGTGGACACGAACTATGACCTGTATATCGCGCCTTCTTTACCAGAAACAATCCGGGCCGTGCAACAAACTTCTCGCGAGAAAGAACCAGGATCCGATACAATCCGGGAGGAAGTCTCTAAGCGCGGTAGCCCCAACTGACGGCGGAACTTACAATGGCATTCCATGAGATGTGGCATGAAGGAAGGATTCCTCAATCTTTCAAGGATATGGCCATTGCCCATTTCTAAAACATTAAAAGGAACCGGCAAGTGTATGATGACCACCAAGGCATCTCAGTACTTAAAATTGCCGGGAAGATCTTTGCTCAAATTTTTCTTAATCACCTGCACGGCCACTTAGGGCAGGGATTGTTCAATGGCACCGGTTAACAACCGGCATGCTTTTCGCTACACGCAAGCTACAAGAGAAATGCAAGTGGAAGCGAACCCACCTCTACACTACCGTCGTGGATGTTATGAAAGCTTTCGACACCGTGAATCGCAATGAACTGTTGAAAATCGTGTATAAATTCGGCGTTGCTGAACAGTTCACGCACATTGTGCGTCCGCTCCATGATGGATGATGGCGCGCCTCACTGACAACGTGACAGTCTCCGAAGCATTTGCAGTGATCAAAGGCTGCCCACGGACACTACTCGCCACATTATACCACTACCACGGCCACGGCCACCACCACCCCCACTACCAGCGATGGGGACTTGGTCCCAACCTGTCCTCATTCCAATCGCATATTCACCTCACCCATCAGCCTGGTCGGTCACTTGTGATTCCATCGCACGCAGGCTGGTGAACCATTGTCTTGAGCACCAACACACAGCAGAGCACCGCCTCCAATGCCCTCACTGTCCCCGCGCATTCACTTACCGCATAGACCTACTCGGTCACATGCGCATCCACGAAAGTGGAATCCACCGCGATGCCAACACATATAACATATCTTGCGCATCAAACACACTTCCCACAGGTATCCCATGAGCGCAACTACCAGTACCAGTAGGAAAATACCCAACGACTCAGCACATTCCGATGCACATCATGCATCGGTCTCGTCGGTCACTTGTGAATCCATCACAGAGACCGTAAAGCTAATGTTAGGAGCACCAACATACAACGACCACACCCGCTACAAAACAGTTCGCAATGTCTACGCGCATTTACACACTGTATGGAGCTATTAGACTATAAGCGTCTCCATTGTACCCTGCGGTAGACCACCGCCAGCTTTACAACATTGCTACATCTCTCATGATTAACCTCTGAATCGTTCATGATCACGCTCAACACCACACAAAAATAATGCTTTCAGACTGCATATATGCTTGACAGGAAAGTATGATCATCGGCACCTATTCAATGTGGATCCTCTGCTGCATGTATGATCTGAGCTTGAGAATATCAGGGTATGCCAAGCGCCGTGGATTGGAAGTTTTCCAACTGAAAATCACACTCAGACCTTACGGTTAGTTAAATGTGTGTTGTTTGGAGTGGCTGACAATTGATCTGAGAGTCAGGCTATGAGAGATCCTTCTTAATTTCACCCTAGGGACACATAAATATGAGCCACTCAACTCCCTGTTGTGTGAAATCCAGGTGCTTTTGTCTGAGGGACCAGGTCGTGTATGCAGTGTGGGTAGGCGAAGGCGTCAGCAAATGCACTCATTCCCCGTGGTCAGCACAGCGCGCGTTAGTGTGAGGAAGGCAATTGACGGATTCGGGCTGCACTGGCTTTTTCTTAATGTGGCCTCTATGGCACTACCACTGCGTGAGATCTAAGTGATGTATGGTGCACGCCTAGGACGGCTCCAGCTGCGCTAGCCACATGCACTCCCTCCCGCATCCGGTCTTCCCTTCTTGGTCACGAAACCAGGCCCAGTTTTGGAAAGGGGAGAGAGTGCTGTAAATGCAGCACAAGTCTACTCTCAACATAACCTAATTTACACGCACGTCACCGTCCCTGTGCCAACTTACTGGTTTCAAAATTTCATCCAGTGCAAGAAAACAGTCTGCGATATTTTTGTTAACTGTATGCTACCTTCGGTGTCTTCGACCACTACTGATTTTTGTCTAAAATAGTAGGCACCGGAAATGTAAGCATTGTCCGGTATCCAGGGTATGCATGGTTGAACGGTCTTTTTAACAATGAAACCGTGCCAGAAAAACGAAACACTGTGAAAGGCATTCAACGTGCGCTCTCTCTCTCTCCCCTGTCCTTGTGGCTTGCCTCCTGAAGTTACAAAAGCGAGCAGTATTTGTACATTGACTTTAAGCTAGACATACACCGGCATTTCCCGTTGGAGCGCATTCAAATGCAGATCGATATGTCAGCCGGCATCACAAACACCCACCGACTACTATCGATTGGTCAGCTTAATCTCCTGAATGCGCTAACCACGCCGTCTGCCGCGCACACATACACGGACACACACACCTTATCATGGATCCGAAAACGCTACAAAAAGATCTTGATGCGCTCAAAATGGATCCCGAAATGAAACCTCTAGTGGAGATGAACTTGAAGGCGGGAAACCTTACCGCAGAGCTGATTTTCCAGTTGATATTAACGAAGATTTTGGGTTTGCCCAAGAACGACTCTGTCCATGAGATAACTGGCACCACGAACTTTCTGGGCCCCAACTGCCTGGGTGAGCCGAGCTATAAAATTGACGACGGTGAATTCGAGGATCCCCCAGGCAAGGATATCCTCACGCATTACACCGATTTCGCAGAGTACGTACGTTGCGATTATCACCCTAGGGTAAGTGAGCAAGTGAATGTTTTATGGCCTCAAGTTAATTGCACCGTCTGTCTTTAAGTACTTCATAATTTTATGGTCAAATGCAGTAGTAAACTATGAACCCTGATAATATTGCAATCCCCTTCAGTTAGTTTGCGGCTAGATCTGTGAGTGGCTTACTCTTATCATTAGGCCCTGTAAGCAAAGAAGCTCAGCAGTCCTCTTATTTGATTGGTGCCGGTTGTGCCCAGTCAGCTAAACAGATCACTAGTCGCACAAAGCCCAACGAATCTGAGCTCCTAGCTCAGCTGAACAGAGACTAGTACAATGTTATCAGAAGAATACTGGGAGATCGTTTGGTTCCCCTCATCATTGGACATCGTTTATCATACAAGTTTATCATTCGTTGCTAAGAAAAAGAGCAGGGCATATTACCAGAAGTCCCAATGAGACCTTAAATACTGACATAAAGGTTTGTGGCACCCATTGCACCCAATCTCAGCACCATCCAGTCGATAAACGCGGGGAGTCGACCGATCCACGAGGAATGAAAGAAAGATTGGGTTTGGTATTGGTGATGATGGCTCCTCTTCTTTTTCCTCCTCCTCCCTCCTCCTCCTCCTCCTCCTCCTCACGTAAATAAATGTACTTCTCGTTATAATAAACGCAACCTACTGCAGTTGAGGCTCGTAAGGTGGACAACTGACAGGATAAATCACGGTTCTCAGTTTCCCTACAAACCCCGGCAGGACAGGGGAGTATAAATGAGTCTTCCCCATAATTCCCGAACTTTAAGAAAGGATATATTCTACAGTTTTCTAGTCCTTTACCTAAACGCGAGCCCTAGCCCTACTCTTTACCTTATCCTTAATTCAACTACATTACGGGGTTTTCCTATTCACCTGTCCTGCCAAGGCAACATTACCGACCCCTACAGTACTCGCTCCTTCTGAGGACTGAGCGGCAGATGGTTATGACTCTTACCTTAGGGAGCATTTCTGGCGATCATTTTGTGCCTCGAACTTTCCAGGCTGAAAAAGGACAAGACACAGGAAATAGAATAGGAATAGGTACCCCTCTCCATGAAGCTCTTATGCTAACGTCCAGGGAGATTTAGGTTAGTTAAAATGTTGGGATTAATTTAAGGATTCGGGGAAGATAGGAGCAGGGTTAACAGATCGTGAGTTCGAGCTTCGGGTGCCGCAACACTCCGGGTTGGATATGGCTGACTGATGACATCAAAAAGCCAGAAATGGCCATTCCGATAGTTACTCTTTCTTAAAGTTTTAACGGCATTCTCTACTACCATGAGTTTTCATATTCCTGTGTTTTGCCAAAATCACCTTGTATTGTGACCTGTTTACTTCTGCCGGTCACTACGCCCGCCTTCTGTCATATTAACTTTGTCTGACCACTGGAGCCTGGTGTCTTCGGCCGAGCGAGGGTGATGGGTAGAACACTGGTCTGCTTCTCCAGAAAACTATTTTCTTGCAAGTAGCCTCGGCGTCCATTTCGTGGGGTAGTGTTGAATCATGTAGGTTTTACTTGTCACAGTTGATTAAATCATTAGAATCCCCAGGAGAACCGATACGTAGCACGACCTAAAACAGGCTTCTCACTATGGAAATTTCTAGACGCGAGCTCAAATTGGAAGAAGCAATGCTTTGAAGTAAGAATTATCAAGTTCCCCCTGAGAGTTCTCATAGTCAATAGTTGAAAGTATGATAAGTAATGGTGCAAACAGAAATGTAGCAGGATTGCGGTATAGATGAATGACTACGAAGAGGTAGTCTACTCTAGATGAAAAGGAGAGTGCATAAAGAAGCAAAGAAAACAGAATATTTTGACCTAGAGCAAACTGGAGATAGAATGAACTTGCAAATGTTATAGTCACGACCTGCGAGAGAGAGGATTTCGTGACCTGGAAGATCTTGATTGAATTAACAGGAGATATGGAGCAGTGACTAGCTTGAAGTCTTCTGTGCTCGCATTAACCATTTCAGATTGAGAATAAAGAGCCAGTGTTTTGGCGCACCAGTTGTACATCGAAACAGTACTCTTTGTGCGCTAGTTAGTTCTTGCGTTTACTAGGACTCTAGCCAAAGCTATTTTTCCGCGGGATGTCGGATATTGCGTATTTTCGCGTTTGCAGATCCGTTAACTAACAAGTAAGCGTCTATAAAATTACTGTAGTGAAGAACATTTTTCCGCATAGATGGAGCCGTATCTTATAGGTAAGTTTTTTCGTCGCTCTAGTAGCGGTTGCTTGAAGCCTTGAAGGTGTTAGGCAGTCAGACTCCCAGTGACCAGGTTATTCGTTAAACCTAGACTACTAGAAATCAGTTAGTAGGCTGTTATTTTTAGTAATATACATCAGTCCCATTCACAGCTGATTTGCCTTTATCCTTTCTGGATTTATTTACTCCTGAAGCCATCTATTGCTCCTACGATAGATCAGCAACTACAGGCCTGGGACCAGTGTAGCCTAGTCTTCCTGATTCTCCTGTCCGCTGCAATTGCCTGCATTTTTCTGTTCCATTTGATTGCTATGTTTTACAAGTGCGTAACAAAGTACAAACGTGTGCTCGACCGTGTTATTGATCCGGACAGTGAAGCTGCGACTCAAGCCGCCATGTGGAATGAGACATGTTTGAACACTTTCACACCTGATTACGTGTGGTATACAAATTTCAAGCCACAGGGCTTCGAGTTTGATCCAGAGGTACATTCGGAATTCCAGAAATTGGAGGACATTCTTTACAAACTTTCTCATGCTTAAAAACAGCAAAATTAATTCCTTTTCTATTGTTACCTCCTCGTTTGAACTGCCAGAGACCTTTAAAATTGACCAGCTGACATCAGGCTGATGTTACGAATACACCCTAAATTTTCTCAGTTAAGTTTTTCCGAACTGTCTTTTACTGCCACGTAAGAAGACATAGGCAGTTTCGATCCGCGATGCCTGTTTTATGATTATCCTTTGTTTGAATGGACTGTGCTGGATGGAAACTCGGTAACTATGTTGCAATATATTTTTTGTAACGAGAGATGCTGGAGTGTTGAGAGGAGTCCTGAAATTTACGCACAATGACCTGGTTGACCTCGAATAGCAGACTGGCTTTGTTGCTTGGCGGTTGGAATAGGAAAAGTTCACCATCCCAAAGTAAGCAGCCAGACCTTATCAGCCCTTAAATTGACAGAAAGTGAATAATGTGACATGCTCTGTTTTCGGTCTATAAAATACCCTTTTGCTCGAAAAATGACACCGACCAATACCTGCAACCAGCCAGCAAATCGTGGGTCGCATGCGACCGAAAGATGAGGTCGGGTGAACAAGTGAGTCAAAAATGCCATAAAATCGCAATTAGAATAGTGCTTCGACTGAAATCATCCTTTCAGTTTATCCAGCTTATTTGGTGATGGTAATAGGCAATGCCTGTGAAAACCCTATTGTTTGCACGCCAGTGCGTCATATGCATTTGTACACGCATTCTGCAAAACTGCCCCAATTAAAATAGTATTCGTAAAATGTAAGTGGCATTGTTTTAAAAAATAACTTCTGTCTTCAGTTGACGTGATATCAGTTCGGTTTCACCTTGTCGAAGGAAAACAAGGGACACATATAGCTGTTCAAGCGTTTCTTGAAGAGCTGTAAGGACTTTACCTCCACGACTAATTGAGGGAGATCATTCCACTGTTCTACTACATGTTGCGTGGTGAATCCAGAACGGAGGTGAAGGCTTGGAATTTTCATGTTCAGCTGCATTGCGCATCCATGAAAATGAGGCGAGAAGTGACCATGCAACACGTTCTCAAAGCGCAGCCCTTGCTGAAATATAATATATTATCTTATTAACCAAAATAGCTCACTTATTTGCTGCCTGATACACAGAAGAAGTAGATTGAGATACTACAGTCTTCCTAGAAAAGGGCGGTATTTTAGAACTTTTATTAATCCTGTTTCACGGCGCTGGGATTTCTGAAGACAAAGTCTGTATTTTTGAGCTATTGGCGTAACGCCTGTATGCCAAATTCTAGATGAGCTCATAATAAGTTTCTGTAGGCCTTACCAAAAGTGTATTTATCGAAAATTGCAAACGCCCTTTTGATGGAGTGCAGTACCCATATGCTGTTTTTTTGCAGCCGCTTTGCCGTACAATGAGAGTATAAAATTTATATGCATCAAAATGCAGGTGTTTTTCTGAGAAGACTCGATGGGATGGTGAATTTCTTTTGCAAAGCATTCCCCAGACTGCCAGTTAAACGGTAGTAGACTGAAGTACACTTTTGCACATTGAAATCTAGGGGCCAACTCTTGAACCACTTTTGCAGGTGGTGCAGATAAGTTTAAAGGGCATTCCAGCCGTTGGGGTCCTTAGTGACTTCTCAAAGCTTAGTGTCACTGGCAAACATGATCGTACTTCACTTGAATTACTAAAGGCTGTGATTAACACCAAGAGTGTAGAGTCAGGAGCCCGAAAACCGAATCTTGTGGATCAATCCTAGGCTAATTCACAAGAGCAGTTTGGGAATTTGTCGAAGTAGGATGCATGCATATCATTGGACACCATTGGTATTGCACGGTTACAGTCTCCATTATAGGTGACCTTGGCATAATTTTCAGGAGAAAGTAAGGATTTGGTAAGTGACAGGTTTATGGTTAAGAGTGTTAGCGTTATTTGAGACAGGGAAGTAGATACCGCAACTGAAATTTATCAGGAGGGCACCTGCGCTGTGAGGGTCCTTTCCCATGTCCCCCGAGTTATTCAAACATGAAAACACTCCAAGAATGCAGCAAGTGAAAGATAACAATTAACTGGTCAAACACTTGTTTGATGAGAAACTGTTAATTACACGCTGTGGGACCTTAACAGTCCTATAAACGGTACACTCTTTTGGCCAAACCATAACAACGAAAATTGAATGCACTGTGGCTCTAGACAGACGTAATTTCCCGCAGTCATTTCTAATTGATATTCTAAACATACGGTTTCCGGTTAACTTTTCTTGGTCATAAAAGCTACGGTTGCGAGTCTAAGACTCGCTTGTCTGCGATTGAAATATAACTGGCTGATGACATCAAATAAACGGTAAGTGACCATTCCAAAAGTCATTGTTTTTCATTGCGATACTTGATAGCAGATGCCAAGGTCAATAGAATGTATGGCATTAAGATTTTGCAGAGCATATAAGGGCCGATTTAATAACGGCTTATTTCAGTCTTATTCCCAAAATCCATTATATTTTTCGTTATTCACTTTTTTATTTGCAACACTTTTACCTTCCTTAAATTCGCCCAAAATATTGATTACAAACAACAGCAAGTGAATTTGAATGCGCATGGGTGACAGTATCAAGTTTCATTAAATGCCGTCGGGCTATAGATTTCGTCCCCAGGAGTACCCCTTGGAGAAGAGGAAGCGGTCCGCTGGTGGGAAATTTTGGACACTAGATACAGTGCTCCATGCAAATTCCGTAAATTAAAGTTTTAAATGGTGTGTTGGAGTTCGAACTAATCGGATCATTCTCCAGGATTGAGCCCATGTTGTGGAAGGTCTAAGTAGTATCTGCAACGTGTTCACTGTGGTATTGGCTGCATTTGGCGGGCCCGCTTATATAAATATCATTAAATACAGTAGGTGCTCTTAAGACTGTTGCTGTTTTTTTTACCGCTGCAGCGGTATTGGTTGCTTTTGGCAGACCTACCTATTTATATTTTTAACTGCTGCAGTCAATACAAATATAAGCAGGTTCAGCGCATATTTATAATACTTCCGATGCTCTTATTTAAAATGTTGTGCAGATCCGCCACATCTTCTAATTCCCTGGTTTTTATCCTGTGGTAAGCAGAGTACCTCAACGTAAAGATAGCGAAACCTTCAGTTCAGGCTACCACGAATCCTTGTCAGTTTAAACAGAGTTGAAATCGGACAGGGCGCCTGTCAGAATGGACTAAGCTCTTAAAATTAGACTCCGTGTGGGCCTTCGATGCTGTACTTCCAGTATAAAAATATAGCTCCTTTGATTTTCAGCATTTCAGATTCATCCCAATAATTATGCTACTCTGCTCCAAGTTTTCTAATGGTATCAAAATGAATATAGGGCAAGGATTTAGCAATTGTTTAAAAATAATACGTGGAATCGGAAGTTTATCTGAAGATATTCAAGTGAAAGAGAACGTAGCTTGAGGGATTACAGGCACCTAAAGCAAACATGGCTGACAACGAGCACAGGAGTGCGTCGTATGTCCCATTCGCTAGCATAGGAGAGGGCCAAACAATAGGACTGTAAAACAGAGAGCAGGTGCGAATCCGACTGACAAAATTGATGGAGAGTCGTAGGAACCTGTCCTATCTAGAAAGACTTATCAAGCTTAAGTTTTTCCCTTTATCCGATAGACAAATGAGATGTGACCTGCTGTGAACATTCCACATTATCCACGGACATGCCTGTTCGCTGCAATCCGAAGATTCATTTGAGCTTAAAACATGACTCAACTGGATGGTTATCCGTAAAAGGTCATTCGTGGATGTATGCGCCTAGATCAACGAAAGTTTTCTTTCCGTCAGTGATTTTTTCCCCGTGGAACTCACTTCCAAACGAAATAAGGACGTTGGATAACGTTCCTAGGTTTAAACGGCAGTTGGACAGCTTATTTTTTGGTGACCAACGACCTTCACAGCAGGACCCTCTTCAACTAACCATTAGCTTTATATCATCACTTCAATTTATCTGTATATTACCACTACACTTTGGTGGATAATGATTCCGTTAACCTTATAAATATCTGTATGTTATGTTTGCATAAACTTGCACTTATAATTTCGATTCTACATAAATAGGGTCATCAAGGAATACCCCGTAACCCTGAAAAATAAACGATAAGAAACAATAAAGGAGAATACTATGACCATCACGTCGCAGTGGTTTAAGGTATTTAAGAGTCATAATGATTTTGACATTAAAAAGGCATAATCATTTGACTATTTAAATTAGTTCCTATCCTCATAAACCAAGACGCATTAGAAGAATATTTGTAGCTTTTCCAAAGTACTTAGGAGTAACTTTTCGATACAATTTGTGTATTTTTGCTAATATGCTGACAGTAAGTTTAATCACACTTGATTCAAGTTACCTGCCCAGCCTACTGCAACGTATGCAATCCACCAATTCTGATACAGTAAGCTGACTGCCCAAGCAGGATTTCCTAAGCAATCAATCTACAATCCACCAGATGACTACCAGGCAGATTTGAATAATTCCATTGACCCACTTGTGAATTAGTGGATTCCATACGTTGCAGTAGGCTGGGTGGGTAAATTTACCCAAGTGTGATTAAACTTCCTCACACACATGAGCCTGATGTCCTGAGAGAGTCAAACAGACTGGAGATAGGATAGGGCGCGATCACAGACCCAATTCAACTGACAATGTGCCTGTAACATACATGCCTGATTCTCGCACAATCCATCAGATTTTCACAAAACTAGAGAGCCGCTAGGACCTGAGGTTAGTGGGAGGGCCCAGGAGGCCCCAATAGGAATATGCCATTGCAGCCTGACTCTCCATTTTGAGATAAAGGCTGAGTTACCCGTCAGTTGGTAGTTTACCCAGGCACGGCTGTAAGTACATTGTGATAGATGCAAGTGTATCAAATTGTTTGTAATGAAGAATATCCACTGAGTACAATGATGATGAAGTCCTTGAAGTCGACCTCAATCTATCTTCACCCTTCCACACACCAGTCTCCTGCTTTGGCCGACCATTAATTTCAGGAAGGAGTTAGGCGCAGGTAGATGATGCGGCGGAAACCTGCGCTTAGGCTTGCATTACCTGAATAACGCGTATGGAAACCTGCTTTGGCCTTTGCGTTGCTTCGGCGTATTAACGTGTGGTCAGTTGCAGAACCAACCCCTCATGCCCGACGATTGGAAGTACACCCCATTTGTCCCTCCGTCCAAGAAAGGACGACGGCGGCTGCCTGAAACTTGCCACTCAGTTACGCACACCAGTAGAGTGTGAAAAAAAACATCGAAGCAGTATCCTTGATAGTCTGTGCTACTTCGCGGACGATCACAGATTTATAACCTTCGGTGAAGATAATTTTCATAAAAAAATTCTCATCCCTCACCAAAATCTTTAATACGTTATAAATTCTAAACATGCACATAGACCCTTTATAATATGTTTACGTTGCATTTTAAGACTTCATTGAGGACTTCAAGCTGCCTATCTAATGCTTACTTATTTTAAACTTTTTGGATGTGGTATTGTTAGAAATGTAGTCAGCTGAATCCGGAGTCTTCTATGTAATATGTCCTTCCGCGTACACTTATCAGAATCGGAATCCCCCGAGAAGCCGATACACAGCAATATTTCATGAAGATATTTGCTAGAGATTTTGAACCTTCTACTTGGCACCAGTGTCCTGTTAGAGACAGATTTCAAACATCAACTCCAGGTTTCCAGAAAACATTTGCTTATTTTGCCTTACGTCGGTTATCTATCTATCTACTTCGGAAATCCTGTCTCAGATTCTGAGTACACTGATCAAATGAATTTCGCCAGGCCTGAGCTGAATAGTTATATAAGGACTGTTACATACGTAAATAATAAAGTTATGAATACGTTCCACAAAATAAATGAGTCTTGAACCCAGGAATTATCCCTTTTAACAAATAAGTATTACCGACCGTGCATAAAAGCTGTTACCATTCACAGAAAATTTCTCTACCCTAACGAGCAAAGTCTTGGAATGTTGTATGGCATCGTTTTATTTCACACCTCAGACAGTATTCCCCAGTCTATACGTAGTGTCTCATGTGTTACTGGGATGCTTGGAGAAGTGTCAGGACCTGACAGCTAAGCTTGTTCGGTCATTTCATAATAGAATCACAGGCGAAGGGTAGAATAGGCTCCACTGGTCCACATAACAGAAGGGGCGGAAATGCGAAGACCTAAAAAGACATGTAATGCATTTAATGAGTTAGAAGATATGGGGCTGGAATACATTTTTCGGGTTGTTGCACATGCGATCTTCGAGACCATCCTGAAAAGGTATTGGGGCGTCAATTCCATAGATCAATTCAACATGTGAATTAACTTGCAATGCATTATTATCACCAGAGGTCAGTCATATAAAGAAGTCATCCCACTCCCAAACTTCTAGTGGTAATCAAAAATCCTTAACCTCGTACAATGTCATGCAGTTAGGTGATATTTTTCCCATAAGTCTACAGGCTTTTTTCAATTTATTGAGGGCTTGTTGGTTTATCGATCAATATGGCGATATATCGCCATATTCGGAGCAGAGATCATTTCCATTCTTTATATTTGCCCATTTTTATCCCTTTTCGCAAATACGCAGTTCTCAAATTTTGATGTTCTCTATTTGTTTCGTGTTTTCAAAACCAGAATACTTTTTAATTTTGGGTATTACTTTTCGCCGTTCCTACGTATTATGTCTTTTAGTCTTCGCTGTTGACTATTTTTATTTTGTTATTTTTCCTTTTATGTATTCCTCTAACTTTTTAATTGCTGTCACGCGCAGTTCTCTGAGATGTTTCCGTTTGGTTTTTCGGTTTTTTCCTTGTGCCTTATCTTCTGAATGGTTTCGCAGCATCGCTGAACTTTTATGTTCCTTGCAACTGCTCAGCTCGATGGACGGTTATATGATATTTTGGTGAATCTGCTTGCATATAGAACTTTTGACTTGGGCTCCTATAAGCGGCCTCAGTTTTAGTTCTGCTGGAGTATTAGGCAATTAAACTGTTGTAGTTTCTAACATCACTGTAGCAGCGGAACTATGAATAAAATTCTATCCACGCGAAAACATAAAGGTATACATTTCAATAAAAATAAGCTCTTTGGAAACTCATAAATTCTATTCTTAAATATTATTGACATATTTAGTTAAGTATCCTTCTGCTCCTCTAAGCTACCGATTTCTAACGGTTTGCCTTGCCATTAACATTTACATTCTCATATGAATTTTTTAAATGAAAGTTAGCTTCCTGCTATTCCCAGCATAAAAAAGTATTTTAACTTAACACGGGTTATCAGTTTTATTAACCTTTCTTTCACCTTAGTGAAGACTACTTTTTCGAGCATAGAAGATGCAAAAAATAATTTATGTCTATAGTCAGGCGGTTTATGGTGCACCATTTACTGGAATTTCTTTATTAATAAGACACAAAACTAACGGAGGGAGCTGGGAACACATTTTTTGCTTTTAAAAAGAAATTGATATACCTTTAGCGTTGACGCTTAATTTTCTATCCATATCAGCTATAAAACAAAGCTACGGACACTTGTTCACCAGTTTTGCTTTTCAATTTTTAATTGAGATACTTCGAACCATCACTTTTTCAGTGGTAAATATATTGAGATTACCATGGTTTCTCTATGAAGTGAAGCTGATTTTTATCCTTCAGTGACATATGTTGTGTTATTCATGACAAAATAAAATCTTCTGAAATCAATGTCCAAGAACGGCAGGCCATTTGTTAGACGCATGCTCGAAGCTCCTGGTCTCGCATCATAGTTATCAAGATCTGATCGGCTCTCCTATTAAAAATTTGACCTACCATATAGCTATTTTGATACCCTTTTATTCTGATGTAAATTACAAATTTTTTCTTGAGACATACTCTACATTACGCTGACATTACATAGCCAGTAAGTTTACGCGATCGAATTGATATACTTATCCGATGAATTTTGTGAGTTCACGTGAGTCTTGAAAACCAGTGTGAGTTACCTTCTCGATTGAAGTTTTTAAGACTTTGCATTACTTTTATATCTCGCCTTTCATAGGACGTGAATTAAAAACACTGGTTTCTTTTAATGTTTAAAACTGCTGATTGCTATTTTTTGCAATAGGTTGTTCGGATTTAAACTTAAGCAAAGCTATTGCGTCTGATTTTCTGATGAGCAACTGGATAAAAATCGGTTGATATCACTCATATCTGCATATTTTCTGGGTATGTTAAAAATGTTGTCATTTTTCATAGAAAAATAAAAACATTCGAGACCACTCTCTCAAAAATCTGACAAAATATTTCAATATTTTTGTCTCAAAATTATCAGCGAAGGCAAAACAATCTGAAGAAAATTGTCACGGCTTTGCATCAGATTTTAAAATTTCATCCTCTTACATATTCTAACTGGACATTAACAACTATGGCATGGAATACAACAGATTACACTTGCTTGCTACTGGTGCCTGATATGATCCTTATTTTAAGTACAGTGATTTTTATTCTTCAGATGGATCTTTATGTGATTTCAAGGTCTAATACAGTGGCAGAGCGTTCATTCCCCTCATATAAAATTTTGACCTCAAACATAATCTTACCGTTTGGTTTATCGAATAGATGCTCTTTGACTTATCCAAGGAATCAGAGTAAATAAAACTTTCCCATCCTTATTTAGCACAAATAAATTACCCGTCTTTAAGACTGTCGTTGCCAAAGTATGAACATAAACACCCATATATTCTTCATATCCATTTTTATGCTTGCCAGTACTTTCTGTGCCTTAAATTCAACTATTTCTACTGGTAGTGTGTCTATTTCGTCGTCAAGCGATAATCGGGCAATATCGAAGAAACAGAAATAACGGTATAGTCGGGGTGATGGCATTATTAGTGCCTGGGGAGTAAAGATAGAAAGTGTTCAACTCTGGTTACTCCATATCTGCTGCACTCAACGCATATTTCCTCTTATTAACTATCTGATGCACTTAAAGCAGTCAAAGCCAAGTAATAGATAATTTGAAGATTCCAAAACAAGAACGCAGGGAAAACAGATAGCTGGAAAAGCTTTACTGAGTCAAGTTGGATACAGGTAGCTCGGTAAGGAGCTGCAATCAGCATTTTACTCAGGCAAGTAACCACCATTGAACCTGATCGACCTCAACGCAGCATGCACGCATGCGTCAGAGCTTTGTTCGCGTACAGTCAATAACTGAAGGACGTATCTTCGATTGCCTTCCAGCTCTCGCCCCCAATGTCAAGCCTTGGACGGCTGCAGTAGCTATTTGGCAGGGAGCGTGGGATGGACAGAAAGGTGGCACGAATAAGCTAACGCACCGAATGAACTGTCACGGTACACTCCATCTATATTAAATACATCGTATCAACGACCCTGAAGGAATTGTTTTCGTCTAAAAATCATGATTAATCAAATGGTTATGAGAGAGAATAAGGCATTCACTGCGTGTGATACAGATAAAGGGGACATATGGAGAAGGCTGACCCTGTGCGGCAGCCGAGGAGTTGGTGAAAGAGGATGACGAGGTTACAGTTGATGTGGTAGGTGCAAGACGTATAAGAAAGGAATAAGAAACAGATGAGATAGAGTGGCACAGGTGGGGATTCAGCACATTTCAGTCCTTGATGCCAGCCTTGATTCAGCCGGCGCTGACCTTGCACTCTTTGTGACCGCAGAGGGTCTGGGAGGTCATGGTAGTGCATGATAGCACGCAAAACACTCCTTCTTGTGGTGATTCCAACAGTGTTCTCAGAATATGCTTACACCGAGCGAACATGTGAGTGCAGTTGGCCAGATCTTTTCTCAACATAGGATCCGGCCGATGGAGGTCGTAACCGAACCGGGAATAATTAATGCAAAGATAATCGTGGACGATGCACAACACTGCCGGGACTCTCACTTGACGCCGCGAGATTTTGAAGTAGCCATCGCACCTGGCAGTCGGAGGGTCGTGCCGAAAACCGATTCGCCTGCGCTGGCCTCCACAGTGTCGCTCAAATGCCAAGAAACGCCAGAGGAATTTAATCAGACCAATTTGGCACGCAGAATGGCCTTCGGTTGGTGGTAGCCATGTCGTTTGTTGCATTCAGTGAACGTTACTTTTAACCCTTGATGTGGCACTGAAAACAAGGCTCTAGTGATTTGAAGAAAACCTTGATGATGATAGCAACCACCAAATAAGGCAGACGGATGACTTAATCCCCACAAGTGTACCGATGGATACAGGTAAGGAGATGCATGCAGCCACTGGATAGAGGAAGGGGGCCTACGACATGCAGGTGAACATGGGTGGAAAGTGTTTCGGGGCTGTGGAGGTTAGTTCGTAGAGACTCGTTGTACCGCCGTAGCTATTTCCTCTGAGAGCTCAGACACGACAATTTCCAAGTTTTTACGTCTTACTTCATGCCCGGCCAATTAAGCCTTTTGACGAGTAGCTTTTATGAGGCTTAGATTACAAAGTAAGAGAGTCCATGAAGATTGTGAATCACAGCTCGGCGCATTGAGGCGGACACCAAGGGACGAGCTGAAGTGTGGAAATGGAAGGTGTCGGCAGCACATCAGCCAAATCATTTTTGTGTTATCAATGTGGCGATGTCGATGGTCAACTGTGAGAGTTAGCCCAGGTAGGCAGTTTCTCTAGAATTCGTCTTATCGGAGTTGGACCAAAGGGGTCCATGTTAGTGACTTGTAGGTTGTGGAGTTGTGATGGAAATGCTGCTTGGCCAAGTATATGGAAAGACGTCCACAACCGAAGATACTATGCCGTGACTCAGCTGGCGAGAGTTACGTGGATGAGAAGCCTAATAATAATCGAAACGTCTACTACAGGAGGTTCCAGGGGACACTGAAGACAGGAAAACAGGTTGGTGACCGGCAGCATGAGGTATACACATTTCGGTAAAAAAAAAACAATTCGACTAATGCTTGAAGTTTTATGGAGAAAAATCCTGAATTTCTTCGACATTGGAAGGCAGAGGACGCAAGGGTTCGGAGTCAAGGTCAAGGAATTCAAGAGAAGGCACATCGGAAACGCGCTTGGAAGGATTGCTGACTATGTGGTTGACGCGTTGGTTGTTTTCTTCAACGTTACAACTAACAACCAAGAGGTCATCACTGTAAGCGTACAAAAATGGCAGATCATGTAATACATGGTCAGTGAAACTCTCAAAGGTCTGATCAACAGTGTGAAGACTGAAGGACATGCAAATGATTTTGATTAGGCCAATCGGATAAGTTTCCTCAGAAGTTTTATGTACCTGGGAGAGGGTACGCACCAGATTTCTCTTCAAGAAGACCACCTTACTAAAAAAAAAAGGTGCTGGCGAAGTCCTGAAAATGAGCAATTTGATATTGATCGGTAATTATGACGTTATTAAGTACATTGTAGGCATCCCAGGGTTGTAAATTTTACTGATGTCGCCTTGGGAACCCGGGGGTTTCAGCTGGTCGTATGATTCCGAGCATCTGCGACCTTTCCACCGCGAAAATGATGTGTTATGACGCTTAGATGTTGGGGAGAAGTTATCGATGCCAACCAACGCGAACTGATAGACCGACCGTCCATGTGAAGATCAAACTCAGCTAGAAAGTCCAAACCACATATAGCAATCACAAAGACCTAGGAGAACGAATGACAAAAAAGGACATGCTGCCAAATGCGGGAATAAAGTAACAGTTGACGGCTTTGAGATGGGAACCAGCGTTTGGAGAACGGCATTCAACTGGCGTAGGAAGGACCGCAATGCTTTCGACTCCGGCGTCGATGAGGAAATGTCTGCGAGTCAGACTGTCGGCACTCACCTTGCCCTCGTTGCCACATGACAGTTCGACCTTCACTGTCGACGATGTCAATGCATGCCTACAGCATGGTTGGCGCAGGGACGATGACTTACGCGCGATTTATTTTATGGTGGTATTAAACTTGCGCAGCATCTACCGCAGTCTCTCCTACTCTCATACATGGCCCCGATCTCAAGGCAAAATCATTACTGGTAAATGAAACGTGCAGTTTTGAAGTCCGTCAGTGCTAATTGCTCTGGCTGTCAACGCCAATCTCCACGGATTTTTGAGTTGTTATTTCAAAAAGATCGGTTTCCCAACTGACAGTAGTAGATCGCTGTCTACTGCTTATTGCCTTATAACGTGGAATACAACTAGGTTGACGAAGTTGAACAAAGGCTATAGAAGTGTTTTTGTAGATTCACAGGTGGCAGTCAGTGCTCTCCGGAGAGAGAGAGAGAGAGAGAGAGAGAGAGAGAGAGAGAGAGAGAGAGAGAGAGAGAGAGAGAGAACAAGGATGAGAGGAGACAGTTCATCCGCCTATCCTGACGACGGCCAGCAATTGTGTGGTAAGAAAAGCTCACTGAATACAAAATGAGTCGGCTGCAGTGGCGGATCTGTCCGAAATGCTGAACGAGTGCTGGTCCCTCCATTCCCGTGAAAATAACTAGAATATAACGTTGACGAGAGTTCTTGTATGGCCATATTATGAAGGAACCATCACATCCTGGCTCTCACTACCAAGGAGCAAGCTATTCCGCAAACTGGCAACTTTCCAACCTTCCGCTGAAAACGCAATATGATACCTAACTCAGAATAATACCTATAACTGCCTACTTATATTGCAAAAGTAGAGGTGTCGCCGACGTAAGACGTCACTTAAGCACTCCCGTATGGTTAAGCCAAGGTGGTATCGGAAATTCCGAGTCGGCAGTTGTGGCAATGAAGTAGCAGCAACCACAAGCTGTCTGAATTGTGTCTCATATTGCGTTTTCACCGGATCAAGCTACTCAGCCAGCTGGCACCCTTCCAGTTGACAGAGCTTGAGGCACCTTAGTGGTTCATAGCGCTGGCTGAGCGACAAAGGTTCTGTCCTTTCTCTATGTGTTGCATCAGCACGACCACGGCCATCCCACTTGAGGTGATATCAGATTAAGAATAAATGTCAACCCCCGGTCTTGACCTATCGCAGGCCCATTTGGTGCCTGTTTGGGGCTACGCAATAAATCCGCTCAGTTTATAGACTGAGGCAATATCCACAAAACAAAACAATTGAAATGGATGTAATTTTCATACACCCACCTAGGTAACTGTCGTATTTAACTGCGTATAGCTTGCATGGCATTATGCAAACACCTAAAACTTTACTGTGTCACTAGATAGTCAGGCGAATCCCTAGAGGTTTGATTATTTGCTTGCAAACAGTAACCGGACAATTCCCCTAACCACGAACTTGTCATTGCCCCCGTCATAGTCTCCTAAACCATTATCTTGGTTGAGTCACCTATGTGAGATCTGATTAACCCGAAGCTCTCAGAACCGTTTGCTTAAATTATCCTCGAATGTCCATACTCATTCCCAAGGATGGTAACCACCTAAATACGTTTTTGCCATTTGGATACGTTGGGTTTGTGTTTTTCCCTCTAAGGGGCAGTCTCTAGCACCTGAGCGCTTACTTAAGGCCTAAGTAATAACTACCACCGCTAACCCGGGCAGAAGTTATTTGGATTTATTGGATTACTATCCCAGTTCCTTCCCCAGATCTTTGCGTGCGACTGTGCAATACTCGTAGAGCGCGCCCGTTGTTAGCAACCCCTACGTCAGAACCACTTCTGACCAAACGCTCATTTTTTTCATGCCATACCCTACCGTGCCGCACAAAGATCCAAGACGTTTTTATTATGTAACTTCGCCCAAGGCGCCATTTCATTTATACCAACGGCCGGTTGTTTTACCAGCCAACTCTACTCAAAGTGCAAATCCGTCCCTATCTCTTCAAGAGTTGGCTGTATTAGGTGCGATTATGACCCTCCCGCCCCATGAACGAGAAGAACAAATCGTCATGCATAAATGGAGAAATTTACTTTTTGCGATTATTAACAGGAGAATGGTTGACTTGCGTCAGTTATTTCAGTGGTCATTGTTGTCAGTTTTAATTTGGTTTCTACGCAGCCTCTGGCCCAAAATAAGCCAACAGTAGAAAAAAATTCGTTGGTTTCCCAGTTAAGTATTGTGGGTTCTGTAACGTTTACTCCAGCGGGAGTGCACTGAAGATATTGAACGAATGAACATATTAATGTTGCATGTACTACTTAAAAATTACAGGTAGGCAGTATTTATCTGTTTGTTGTGTACATAAGTGCTTGAACAATTTATAGACTATTTTGAATGCTTTTTACTTGCTTGTGTCACGCTAGACACTCACAAGGGCCTTATTTACACTACACGGCAGTTCGACCGTCAATTTCGACGAGGTCCACCGTATGCTCCACACCAGGTGGTGCAGGGACGGTGACTTGCGCGTGAATTAGTTTTAAGTGATAGTAGCCTTGCGCTGCAGCTACCGCACTCTCTCCTCCTCCCCCACCTGAGCCCGGTGTCAAGACAGAGTCAAGAAGACCGGAGATGTGAGAGGACGCAGGTGGCTGGCGCGGCCGGAGCCGCCCCTGGGCGTGCCACCACACATGGCGCTGATCCCACGGAGTGGGAGTGCCATAAAGGCCACATTAAGAAGGAGCCATTGCAACCTGACTCTCAGACCACCAGTCAGCCACTCCACACAAAACACACATTGGACTAACTGCGAGGTCTGAGTGTAATTGTCAGTTGGCAACCTTCCAACCGCGGCGGTTAACGTTACCGCACACTCTTCTCCTCCCCCACCTGAGCCCGGTCTCACGACACAGGCAAGAAGACCGGAGATGAGAGAGGTCGCAGGTGGCTGGCTAGGCCGGAGCCGCCCCTGGGCGTACCACCACACCTGGCTTGGATCCCAGCGAGTGGGAGTGCCATAACGAACACATTAAGAAGGAGCAAATGCTAATAAACGCCGTATGATAGCCGTGTGCGCTGATGTAGCTTAGCCTCCGGTGGTTTACCGGAGGTTGTCGTGGAGGCGCATGTGTCCTAATAGGCCCATTCGGTGTGTAAATGTGCGGGAGCAGTGAGGGCAGTGAAGGCGAGCGCGTCGACTGTATGTCGGAGCCCCAGGCACTGGTTCACCAGCCTCCGTGCGATGGATTCGCAGGTGACCGACCAGGCCTATGCGTGAGTTGAAGTTGTTGGCGCAGTGTGGGCAGGAGAAATCGGTAGAGACTGGGGGGATGTCATTCATGGTAGTGGGTGTGGCAGGGGCGCTAAGAATGGCAGGAGCGGAGGGTGTGCATTGTGTATCGGTGTTGTTGGCATTGTGGTGAATTCCGCTGTCATGGATGCGCATGTGACCGAATAGGCCCATGCGATGAGTGAATGCGCGAGGACAGTGAGGGCAGTGGAGGCGACGATCTCTGATGTTTGATGGTGCTCCAGGCACTGGCTCACCGGTCTCTGTACGATGTATTCGCAAGTGATCGACCAGGCCGATGCGTGAGGTGAACGTGCGGTCGCATTGAGTACAGCTTAGGAGAGATGCCCCATCGCTGATGGTGGTGGTGGAGGTAATGAAGGCGAAGGCGGTGGTGGTTGCGGTGGGGGAGCAGGCGATGAGTAGATGGATGTGGTCTCTATGATGGTGGGAGTAATGGAATTGATGCCAGGAGTGAGGGTGGGGGAGTCAGAAGGAGGGTTGGCAGAATTTGACGTAGAAATTGGAATTGTCGGATTGTTGGTGCATTGCGTCCGAAGATGTCCAACCAGGCCGATTCGCGCGTGGAAAGATGCGTTGACAGCGCGGGCATGTTGGCAGGGCCTGCGCATTGGCGGTGTTGGTCCGGGGCGCTGGTGACGTTCGTGCCGCTCTTTTAGCCTTGGCGGTGGCGATCCGGTTGGCCTCATAGATTGCTGAACCAGTCTTCACTGATCTTCCCCATGCCGGTCTATCCTGGGCGAGGTCCTCCCAGGTCGCCGAGTTGATTTGCAGTTGCTTCAGCGATTTCTTCAAAGTGTCCTTGTAGCGTCGTTTTTGACCTCCCTGCCGGCGAGAACCCGTAGCGACATCTCCGTAGAAAAGTCGTTTGGGTAGTCGCTCGTCGTCCATTCTTACCAGGTGGCCGCTCCATCGCAGTTGCATTTGCCTCAGCATGGCATGGATGCAGAGGATTCCGTTCCGCTCCAGGACTTCCGTGTCCGGGATCCTGTCTTTCCATCTCAGCTTCAGTATTCTGTGGAGGCAGCTGAGATGAAAGTGATTCAGCTTCCTGGCTTGGTTCGAGTAAACGGTTCAGGTTTCTGCTCCGTAAAGGAGTGTTGTCAAGACGACGGCCTTGTACATCTTCAGTTTGGTGTTCAGGTGAATACCGTGGTGATTCCACATGGAGGCCTGCAGCCGGCCGAAGGCCTGACTTGCTTAAGAGATCCGTTGGGCAACCTCGTCATCGATTCTCGTGTTTCGCGACATCGTGCTTCCTAGATAAGCGAAGGTTTCCACGTTTTTTAGTTGAGCACCGTTGACATTGATTCGAGGAGCATTATATTCTGCGCTGGGTGGCGGCTGGTGCATGACAACCGTTTTGTCTGTACTGATTGTTAATCCGAAATCGGCGCAGCCTTCGGCGAAGAGGTCCATGCTCCTTTGCATGTCCTCCTTCGTCACGGTGTTAAGGGCGCAGTCGTCCGCGAAGAGCAAGTCATGGACTGTAGTCGTAGACACGCGCGTTGGAGCCTGCATACGCCGACTGTTGAGAAGGTGCCCGTCAGTTCTGTAGGCGATGCGGATACCAGGCTGCTCATCGCGGTAGGCGTCCATCAGCATAGCCGAGAACATGAGCCTGCAGAGGGTGGGGGCCAGTACGCAGCCCTGATTCACTCCGTTGGTCACTGCGAATGCTTCGGATACCGTCCCGTTGTCAGTGACGCGCGCCGTCATCCCGTCATGAAGCTGACTCACCATGTGCGTGAACCGCTCAGGACAACCAAATTTCTGCATGACTTTCCACAGTCCGTCACGATTCACCGTGTCAAAGGCTTTCGTTAGATCCACGAAGCTCGTGTATAGGTGAGTTCACATCACCTGGCACTTCTCTTGTAGCTGGTGGGCGGCAAAGATCATATCGGTTGTTCCGCGGTGTCGGCGGAAGTTACATTGGCTTGCCGGGAGCAGGCCCTGCTCTAGGTGACCGTTAAGACGATTGAGAAGGATACGGGTGAAGATCTTCCCGGCGATGTTGAGCAACGAGATGCCTCTGTGATTATCACAGAGTTGCCGGTTCCCCTTCCGTTTGTATAGATGGACGATGGTCGCGTCTTTGAAATCCTGAGGAACTTGTCCTTGGCGCCACATCTCCTGGAAGAGTGTTGTGAGTTCTGCCATCAGCCGGGCCCACCGTGCTTGTAGACTTCCGGTGGGATTGCGTCGGATCCCGGTGCTTTACCGCTGGAAATCTGCTGCACGGTCCGAATGGTTTCTGGTAGGGAAGGCGGCAGATCCAGGTCATTGTTAGTGTCCACAAGAGGGAGTCGGTCAATGGCAGCATCGGAGATGGCTGATGAGAAATTAAGGATATTTCTGAAGTGCTCGGCCCAGCGCTTCAGAATTTGCAATTTCTCTGTCAGCAGTGTTGTGCCGTCAGAGTTGAGCAGCGGTGCGGACCCCTTGATACACGGGCCATAGATGGCCTTAATGGCTTTGAAAAAGTTTTTCATTTCATTGCGGTCCGCATATCCCTGGATTTCCTCAGCCTTTCGGATCATCCAGGCATCCTGCATCTCCCGCAGCCGTTGCTGTACAAGGCGCCGGCATCTGAAAAAGGCTGCTTTGGTGGCGTCAGTCCGAAGGTCCATGTAGGCTTTGTGTAGTCCATTCTTCTCCGCGAGTAAGTTGCTGATGTCGGCGTCATTGTCGTCAAACCAGTCCTGGTGTCGACGGCGTGTGCGTCCGAGGACAGCGAGGGCGGTGGACTGGATGAAATTTCAGTATCAGTATATTTGAGGGAGATGTAGGTGAGTCACCTTTGAATTCCCTATTTGTACATGCGAGTTGTGGTATCACCACCATCGCACCATCGTGTCTCCACGGTAGCGTTATTATCCGGAGCATGCAGGTCCTCCAGTTTCTCGGTTATTTGGTTGCTGAAATCAAAACAGTGAACAGGCAAATTTAATAAAAGAGTATTTAACTTACATGGCGGTTTCTTACCTTGGGGCCTTCGTCGGGGTTGCAGTCGGAGCCTCATCTGGGAGATGACGAGGCGGTGATCTGTCCAACCATCGGCATCGCGGATCGCCTTGGTTACCAGCACGTCCTGTCGATCTCGCCTCCGGACGATAACATAGTCCAGCAGATGCCAGTGCCGCGACCGAGGGTGCATCCACGTGGCATTCTCCCGCGTCGGAAGGCGTAAGAAGGTGTTGGTCAGCAGGAGACGGTGTTCCGCACACGTGCGCAGAAGAAGGCTGCCGTTATCGTTACAGCTACCGAGACCGTGGTGACCCAGCACTCCCTGCCAGGCAGCGTGGTCCGTCCCGACGCAGGCATTGAAATCACCAAGGACAATTAACTTGTCCTCTTTCGGCACAGTCACCAGCAAGGCGTGCAGGTCCTCGTAGAATTTGTCCTTCGCCGCATCAGAGCACGTCATTGGGGGAGCGTAGGCGCTGATGTTGGTGGCGAACTGGTCTCCCCTAAGAGGCAGGCGGAGGCTCATCGGGCGATCATTGATACCCTGCAGCAGACGTCCCACAATGTCGTTCCGGATGGCAAAGGCAACACCAGCGTCGTGTCGCTCTGCCTTTGGCCGGCCGCTCCAAAATAAGGTGTAGCCGGCACCCACATCCTCCAGCTGACCCTGCTCAGAGAATCGGGTCTCGCTGAGAGCAGCAATGTCCACCTTGTAGCGCGCCAGTTCTCGAGCGACAAGCGCCGTCCTTCGTTCCGGCCGGTTGCTCCTAGGATTGTCTAAAAGGGAACGAACATTCCAGGCTGCTAGTGTGAGTGGACTCACCCGAGCAGCCTTGAGGGTATGGCGAGGGGGATGGGGACGGGGGTATTGTTGTTTGTTTGAGTTTTACGACCGCGTATTTTGCGATCTGCGAGCCGCGGCCGGCTACAGAAGACGTGATACCCAACATTTGTTTAGGGCACCTTTTCTAGCCCCTTCCTCCGCGAGGAGGCAAGCAGTGCTGTCCATAAATAGGGCTGCTCGGACATCCCAGACGGCGGCCGAACTCCACTATGGGTTACGGTTTTGTTTTAGCGGGAGAACGACCCGAGTTAGCCTGGGCCGCCTACGGGGTTGCTGTCACCCCCACCGTAGGACTTTTTGAGCAATTGTTAGATATCCACAACGCACACAATAAGTCCATAGGCAATTTGATGCCAAAGTTACCTGTAGTTCTGCCCACGAACGACCTTAGCTTGAACCAAAATTTTGGGCCTGGCCGGGATTTGAACCCGGGACCTCTCGCACCCGAAGCGAGAATCATACCCCTAGACCACCAGGCCACGTCTATGAGGGAATATTATTTATTTGTGACCACCCGACGTCGCATTTGTGCAGTTTATTTCCATGCAAGTTGCTAGTTCGATGAAATCGGAAATATGACAGTCAAAAAAACATTCGTATCCGGAATCGGATTTTTCCCCAACCGCATCGAGCTACTTCAAAGATCAAACTTAATTAATTTTTATGCTTTTAGATCCCCTGCTGCGTATTTCACCCAAGATTATGGACGTCCTAGGAAACGCCAATTTCATTGTTCCTCTCATCTCTTTCATGGACTTCGAGTGCATAAGTACGTTCCGTTTGCATCAATCATCTCTCACCGCTCAAAGTCTTTCAGCCGGGAGAAACCCTGAATGAGCGGCAACTGCAGGTCTATGCACACACTTTACTGAACTGGTTTGAGCTCGGCCGTTGATACTTTTACCTCACGCTTACTTTTAGGCTAAAACCGAGTTTACTGAGAGCAGTTCAGGAGTCGATGTTACCTTTAACCAGGCCCACGAGCTTGCCAGCAACAGATCCCTTTGGCCGGTGGAGGGTTCGGGGCGCGTTGGCCTCGCCCTGGTACTCGCAGCGGGGAATGTGGTTTTCTTTGCAAAATTGATGGAAATAATCGGTGTGCAGCTTCAGATCCGCGCTCTGCTTGGCTTGCTGCAAAATTCATCAGCAACAGGATTTCCACCAGGTTTCAAGTAAACTTAAAGCTTTTGTTCTTTCTGGAGTAAAGTGGGAAGAGCATTTAGATAAGGAGAGTAAATTTAGATGTGGGGATTTTCGAAAAAAGTAGCTTTTAAATCTTGTTGAGTATCCAGTCCCTAGTAGCATTCTAGAATTAATGGGTGTACTCTTATCGCGACGTCTAGTGATAGTGGTTGTTGTGGCATGTGATGATTGGATGACTGGATTGCTCAATTGCTCAATAACATTTGATACTTTCCCAAGTACTCATTTGACTTGAAGGGCACCTTCAAGACTTCTCTCGCATAGTTTTTAAATAAATAGCATATCTGGAAAGGCTTCACACGCATGCAGCCAATACCAACTCACACGGAAGGCCCCGATTTGCCTTTTCGGTCACCTACGCACAGATCCAAGGTTAATCACTCTTGACACATGCCGCAGTCCCCAGAGCGCCCAACTTGACCAATGTGCCACCCCCATACGCGCTACATATGACTACACTCCCAAATTGCGCTTCGGCTTTGTTGGACACCTTAGAGTTCATCGCATTCTTTGCGTCACCAGGAGATTAAGGACAAAATATTGCAGTACCAACGAAGTTCCAACCCGTCTGCCTTACTGGAGCAGTTTCCAGTCATGCATAAGCTTACGCGGGTGGATAGAGGCGGGATTAGGACCCTCTCTCCTCCCCCCCCCCCCCCCCTCCTACTACAAGTGTGTTGCATTAATTTCCAGAGACATTCAGATTCGCGGGGAGGTCTTCCAAGTCTCTTCAACCTGCTGCACCTCCTCTCGCATCTTGGGACACGTATGTGTGTGTGTGTGTGTGTTTTGCCCCCCCCCCCTGTGCCCCCTAAACGTGCCACGTGGTAGATGCGTTGGACCAACACGGGGGCCACATTAGGGCACGGCAGGCGTTATTCGGGTTGTGCTCCCATAACAAATGCCGAACATGGAGGTGTGGTGGCACGCCTAGGGGTGGCTAGGACTAAGGGGACCCAGCCGCGCCAGCCACCTGCGTCCTCTCCCGCCTCCGGTCTTCTTGACTCTGTCTTGACACCGGGCTCAGGTGGGGGAGGAGGAGAGAGTGCGGTAGATGCAGCGCAAGTCTACTATCACTTTAAACTAAATCACGCGCAAGTCACCGTCTCTGCTCCACTTTCCCATGGAGCATACGGTGGACATCGTCGGACTACGACGGTCGAACTGTCGTGTGTGCCCCTTAAACGGGCCACGTGGTAAATGCGTTGGACCAACACGGGGGCCACATTAGGGCATGGCATGCGTTATTCGGGTTGCGCTCCCATAACAAATGCCGAACATAGAGGTGTGGTGGCACGCCTAGGGGCGGCTAGGACTTAGGGGACCCAGCCGCGCCAGCCACCTGCGTCCTCTCCCGCCTCCGGTCTTCTTGACTCTGTCTTGACACCGGGCTCAGGTGGGGAGGAGGAGAGAGTGCGGTAGATGCAGCGCAAGTCTACTATCACTTTAAAACTAAATCACGCGCAAGTCACCGTCCCTGCTCAACTTTCCCATGGAGCATACGGTGGACATCGTCGGACTACGACGGTCGAACTGTCGTGTTTGCCCCTAAACGGGCCACGTGGTAGATGCGTTGGACCAACACGGGGGACCAGATTAGGGGCACGGCAGGCGTTATTCGGGTTGCGCTCCCATAACAAATGCCGAACATAGGGAGGTGTGGTGGCACGCCTAGGGGGCTGCTAGGACTTAGAGGACCCAGCCGCGCCAGCCACTTGCGTCCTCTCCCGCCTCCGGTCTTCTTGACTCTGTCTTGACACCGGGCTCAGGTGGGGGAGGAGGAGAGAGTGCGGTAGCTGCAGCGCAAGGCTACTATCACTTAAAACTAATTCACGCGCAAGTCACCGTCCCTGCTTCACTTTCCCATGGAGCATACGGTGGACATCGTTGGACTACGACGGTCGAACTGTCGTGTCGTGTGTGTGTGTGGGTGTGTTTGTGTGTGTGTGTTTTGCCTCCTGAACGGGCCGAGTGGGCCCACGCAGGTGCAAGCTCATGCCGCACCCCACTCTCCCACTCCGTCGGATGTTATTCATCTGCGCTCGACCCCATCTCCAGTCTTATTGACTATGATGAAAAAGGGAGAGAGAGAGAGAGTGCGTTAGATGTTGTGCAAGTCTACTATCACTTAAAACTAATTCACGCACAAGGTGCCGCCCCTGCACAACTCTTCTCTGGAGCATACGGTGGACATCATCCGACCATGTGATGAATTCAGACAAATTATTGTGTTTATATGCACACAAGAATACACTTGAAAGGGTCAGCTGGCTTTCGCTAACCAACCAGCTCTCCGTCTACGGGTGACTACCAACAACAACCAGTATCAGTATCAGTATATTTGAGGGAGATGTAGGTGAGTCACCTTTGAATTCCCTATTTGTAAATGCGAGTTGTGGTATCAAAAAATAGTATCTCGATATGTTGGCGAGGCCAACATAGTTGAAAAAGAGCAGACAGTAAAAAAACTCCCGGTGATATTTAGGAGAAAAAACAGTCGCCCTTGGGAGGGTCCAACGGCGGGCATTGCGGAGGTTACATGAATCAGCCAGATGCTCCCTTGCTGATTGCAGAGTCCGTTGTGGGATTTCAAAGGCGGAAATATATGCCCAGGTCATCCTCGGTCCATTGCGGTACGAACCAAGGGAGAACGTTCATACACCTCATGGACGACGGCCGCCAGGTCCAGCTGATGCGAACACTCACGGTGTCACCAAGGTGTGCAAATAAGTTAAGCAGCGAAGACCTCGAGGACCCCAGCAAGGGAATTATGGGAGAGTGCAAGACCTCAAACGAAAATAACAAACATAAAGAAATGATACTTACATATAGCTAGTAGAATAATAAATACCTTATTTGCTGACGTCACTCTTGCAGCTTTCAGTTCGTGTTGTAGCTCGCACCATTATATCGATCTAACTTTCGCATAAAAACCTCCAAGGAGTCCGACATAACAACATCTAGAGGAAGAATATTCCAAGCTTCGACTACTCTTTTGGAGAAGTACTTCCGAGTGTCTAGCCTTGCTCCAGTCATACGTAATTTGAGAGGCTAGCTCGAAGAAATCACCTGGGACGAGACAACAGTCCTGGACGCGTAGTATGCGGAATGTTAGTATCAGGTCCCCCCCGAAGCTGTCCAAAGCACAAGGGAAAGAGATTAAGATTCGACAGCCGTGTTTCATAAGGCTGTGAGCTATGTCCAAGGACAAGTTTTGTTGCTCGCCTTTGGACCTTTTCGAGGATGTTGATGTCTTTCGCCGCCCAGGGTCTCCAAGTTTGGATAGCGGACTCCAACTTTGGCCACACGAATGTTCCGAAGACTTTAGAGAAGCAGTCGGTAGTGAAGACAGCGAAAGCTCGTTTAACGAGGTATAGAATCGACATGGCTGACCTCGCTACCTTTGCGCAATGTAGGGAGGGTTTAAGCGAGGGCGTGATCCAGACTCCCAGGTCCTTTTGGGCATCCGCTTCTTTCAATGGAATGCCATTCAGACTGTAGACCGTACGGTTCGAAGGATTGCTTTTCCCGACTCGTATGATGTTGCACTTGCTATCATTAAACGGCAAGAGCCAGTCATTTGACCATTTCTGGAGTCGATGTAAGTTTGCCTGCAAGTTCTCTTCTTCAGCCGCAGTTTGATTGACGCGCCAAAGTTTGAGATCATCGGCAAACATGGCAATATCGCAGTCCAGTTCGTTGGCACAATCATTGATGTAGACAATGAACAAAATAGGACCGAGAACAGAGCCATGGGGAACACTACTCTCAACCTCAACCTTGGTCAACTGTTTGTCGCTGATATGGACAGTTTGTGAGCGGCCAGTTAAGAAGTTTTCTATCCATGTCAGAAGTCTTCCTCTTACGCCTATGCGGTTGAGTTTATAAAAAAGGCGGTGGTGCGGAACGCTATCAAAAGCCTTTTTGAAGTCGATATAGACTGCGTGCACCGTTTTTCCTCTATCGACCGCTTCAGTCCAACGTTCTAAACAGTAGAGCAAATTTGTGACGCAGGATCTACCTCTACGGAAACCGTGCTGGACCTCGGATAGCAGATTGTTATGTTCTAGGAACTGCATTAGTTGTTGCTGAATTATTTTTTCCATTATTTTGCAGCAAATTGAAGTTAGGCTGACCGGTCGATAATTGTTTGCAGAGACCCGGCTTCCGCCCTTATAAAGCAGCGTAATCCATGCGGATTTCCAGTCGGCTGGTAGACTTCCGGTCTGGAAGGATGTTTGGAAAAGCGTAGAGAGTGGTTTTGCCAACTCTCTCGCTACATCTTTCAACAGCTTGGCAGGTACTTCATCGGGACCCGGAAACTTGGATTCCTTTAACCCCAAAGTTCCTTGAGGACAGTAATCTCGGTGAAATGAAAAGTCTCGACTATTGTATCCACTTCGAAGCCATTGGTAGGGTAATCGTAACTCGTTTCCTTTGTGAAAACCGACTGGAAAAATTCCGAAAGATGATCAGCCTTCGCACTGTCTTCATTAAGGTCTATGCCCTCGGTGGTCCTCAGTAGGGGTATCGGATCCTTGTTCCGTGTATTCTGCCTGAGGTAACCGTAAAACAGTTTCGGGTTCACGGTGGCCCGGTTCAGCAGGTCCACTTCGAAAGCCGGTCTTGTTCTAAAAATAAGGCTCTTGACCCGATTTCCTTGCATTTTGTACACATTTAGAGATGCAGGAGTTCCGTCCGTAAGCGATTTTTTTCCACAATCTCCGATTTTTGTTAACTTCGAGTTTTAAGGCATGCGTAAGCCCTCGCGGTCTGTTCGTCAACCTTTTTCTCAAAATTGGACAGTGATTTTCCATGAGCCTGTGCAGTATGGCCCGGAACGTTTCCCAGTCCTCGGTTATGTTTACAAAGAATAAAGGTTCCCACTGAGTGCACATGAGTTCGGCCCTCATTCCACCGAAATCACCTTGCCATATATTCCTTCTGATTGTTGAGGGTCTTGCTGGTACAGAAAATAGTGAGTACTCCCATCGCAGCACCACGTGGTCACTTTTACCTAGCGGTGGTAGACATGACACTTCGTCGATGCTATCCTGCGACTTCTGAGAACTAGGTCGAGGCAATTGGCCTTTTGTCCTTCGCACACCCTTGTTGGAAAAGTGACGTGCTGTGTGAGAAGTAGCTTTAGCGTCGTGCTCAGAAGACAACCGTCAAAGGCTAGGTCAGAAATATGTGCGCAGGTTGAGCTCCAGTCGATGTGAGGCACATTGAAGTCACCCATGATCAGGATATCCAACCGTGTAGCAATCTTTTCAAGCTCCTCTAGCAGGTAAGCATCGGCTACGGGGTCTCTTCTCGGTGGGCGGTAGACTGTCAGGACATCTAGACTTGATGTACCTGGCACTTTTACGGATAGCCATATCGCCTCGAAAGTAGACGCGAGTTTATAAGTTTTGTCTAAAACTGTAAGTTTGCTCTTCACGTATGTGAGTACGCCGCCTCCTTGACGCTCTTTCCTGTCTTTTCTAAAAAGTTGGTAGCCAGCCATAGTTACCTCTCGGTCGTCCACGTGTTGGGACAACCAAGTTTCTGTTACGGAAATTATATCTGGAGATAGATCGCAGACATGAATCTTAAGCTCGTCGAGCTTCGATAATATACTCTGTGCATTGGTATACAGGAATGTTAGTTTGCGGTTTGCTCGGAAAGTGCTAACCAGTCTAACTGTAGCAAACCGAAAACAGTTAGTGGGTTTTTTAAACAGTGTTTTGAATCCCTGTCAAAGTGAGCAGTTCTCATTATAGCAAATTGTATCTTAAAGTTTCTCAGCCTGCGTGAATGCAGTTTAAATAATGTTGTGGGAAAGGAAACCAGTATTTCCGCTTTTGTATGGGATGTATGCTTTTCTCATATTGGTATAATGTTGTGAGATAGGTTGCTTCTTTGTATAAAGGATTCTTAGAGGGCCATAAAATCAACTAAATCGGACTTTCCTCACGTTATTTTCGGCCCCAACATTGTACTACGCAATATCTCTATGTCTAACTCGCGGCAGGCACGCGTATTTCGAACTAATACCTACTCCGTTCTCTTTTTAATCTCTGCAGAAATCAATGTGATGATTTCCTTTTCGAAACAGCTGGCAGTGTGCCTTGTGATTTTAATGAGGCGGAACAATTTTTGAACGATAAACTCGAGCAGGCGCGAATCCTTGACGAGGTAGGAAGTTGTAGCTGCACCAAGTCAACGTCAATTTGAGTTGTAATATATGTATTGCTTACAAGACGTAAGTAGTGTTTGTGTTTGTGTTAAAGGCATTGCCACGTTTGGCATCGACGCTAGTGGAGGCGAAGGATGACGAACTAGCTGGTGTATACGAAAGTTCTACAACCGGGAACTCGGGACAGTTCAACGATGCCTCAGTTATAAACTCGCCATCTCCGAAAGTAAGATGCCATTTAATTTCCGCCATCCTAATTGTGGCTCGATCGTCCACAATTTTTGATTCCATTCATCTTTATCGTTGTCGGGCGCACTTTGTGATTGAGTACTTCTGCAGTGTGTTGACGGCAAATTCAATCGGCTTCTCAAATGTTATAGCTAATTAAAGACAGGGAAACTATAAGTTACTGTAGGGCAGTGAAATTTAAAACACAGCCAATGAACAGTAGCTATGGGGAGAGGGTTAAGGGCGTTCAATCATGTCGTGGGTAATTATAGTCTAGTTCTCCCAGGGGCTTGGAAAGCGAAAGGAGCTTGACGGTGAGCTTTGTCTACGTTTCGTCGCTATAGTGCGAGTACGAGGACGAAAATCTTTGACCAGGGGCGCCTGATGGCCTGTGAGTACAAAGATGAGTTTGCTAAATGTATGGCCCCTGTCTGTGGCATCAAAAGTTTCCCCTGGTGCAAGAACTCGGAGTGTTTCGTTGGCACCTTATAGATTACCCGGAATTACTGGTTAACGTCTTCTCGGTGGCCGTTGTCTATCAAGTGGGCCGCAATTGCACTAGAGAGAGACTATTCCATGCCTTGATTCATCCAGACATGATGATTTTCCCGCATCCACTTGGATAGTCGCCTAGTCGTTAAACCAATATAACCTGCAGCATAGGCGCTAGCGAAGGCGTAGATACATATTGAAGAAGTCTGAAAAGGCAGCCTATCCTTACCTTCAAGGTTAAAAAACGGATTGCTTGAAAAAATAGGCTTTTCTTGGTGGCTGGGTACGTATGCGTGATAATAACGTTTAAGCGACGTTGTCGGATCCTTCCTCGAAATGGTACTGTAAACAGCAGCTCCCTGAGTTCAGCCTTCGGTACTTCGTTCTTTTGGGGGAGGTAACGTTCTTCCAACGCATTAATAGATTCGCGTCTGATCTTCCACATCACTGAGAAGTCTAAGGTGGGATATCGCTCGCGGTTTTGCATAAGGATAAAACAGGAGGAGTTCTCTCCTTAGATGACGGCTCTCGTTCAGCCACCACTTCGGAAAGAGGGTAAGAAGGGCCTATACCGAAGCGGCGAACAAGGAACTACATGCAGGCTTCTTATTTCCAGTAGCCGACATACCGAAGCCTCTTTAAGGCTTTTTGGGTGTAAAAAAGCCTAAATTTCAGTCAACAATTTCCCATTTCCGCTTCTGTTCCCAACTCTGTGCAGCCACCAGAGTTAGTCGGCGGTGCGGGGGATGAAGTACCTAAGACTGCCTTCGCGAATTCGCAAACGGAGGAAACGGAGGTGGTGGACGACCTGCCTCCGCTTAGATTACCCTTGGAATTCCACCGAACATCACAAATATCCTCTACCTCAGCTGCTGCTGCTGCTGCTGCTATGTCCGAAACGAGCGAGGACCCCCCAACCTGTCCAAAAGCGGACCGAAATGAAATGCCACCTCCACGGATGCTACCAGATGATGCAATTTCCAACCGTCAAACATTTCTCCAACTTCAGCGCGATCAATTGATCCACATGAGAATGCGTTCAATTCGTGAGACATTGGCTGCTGCTAAACCCGAAGATAACAATTATCGGCCACGGCTGCAGCAGAGAAAGGGCGTTCAATCCGAGGTAGATTAATAGTTTCTTCTTATCCGTATCCGTATCTTGCATGGAGCGTCCCTGGTTTGGTTTTGTTTTCCCCTGGGCCCGAGCCAACCTCCAGCCATCTTGACTCTCTCTCTTTTCACCGGCATCTGGGGGAAGGAAAATTTTTATGCATATCTATTATCACTATAAACTAATTCACGTGCAGTTCGCCATGCTGGTGGTGATTGTGGTGGCGGTGGAAAGGGTGATTTGGGAGAGAGGTAATAATTGTAAAAGATAAGTAGCCTAGCAGCGAGTGTAGACATATCTCCCGGTTGCGTTTCGTTGCGTCTCTTTTTGACTATACACATGCTAAAACTTCAGACTGGGTTTTTAAAGACTCCTTTCAGATCATGATTTTTCTTCTACAGCTTCCAGAAAATTTCAGCCCTTCAAATCACCTGTCCGAGGATGAACCCTCCGCAGAACTACAGAGGAGATGGCGTCTGATCCAAAAACTCAGAACAGAGGTGGTAGAAAACCCGAGTCTACGATCATTTTCCAGTCAACAGTGACTCCAGGATGAACTTCTGATTTAGGTTCTCTACAGGAGAAGCAACATTTGCAACCGCTCCTATCTGTGAGGCCCGCACACCTTGTTGTTTACTCATTTGCATCTTCCTATGGCCTCACGAAGTCTCCTTCCTAGCACTCTCACAATCCCGATTAAGCCCCCCCCCCTCTTTGCCCCGGTTTGTTCTGGCTTCCGAAGAATTTCGCACATATTTCTGCTGACTAAAATCTTCAAACAAGCCGAAGAATTAAATTTTGGAAACCCTGGACGACGGGCGTGCGAGTGTGCGTGGCTTGATCCGCTGAAGGCGTCGCGTCACTTATGGCAGCCGCTAGACCAGTCGCCTCCACGCCCTGTCGCCATGGCGACTGGGAGGGCTGGCAACCGACTTGTTTAGTGAGAACTTGGTTTAAGGCTATTTGGTCGGCTATAAAAGTGCAAAGTTAATTCCATCTCGTCTAATTATAGACGACAAAGAACGATGAGAGTCAATAAAAGTATGTTGTACGCGGACAGGTTGCTGCGTATTGGGTCGTGTGACTGGTTAGCCCGCAGTGCCCCTACAACAGGCCACGCGGGATTTGAGCTGGGTCAGCCCGGGGATCGATTCGCTGCACGGCCCACATTATCCGGGATGTGCACCCATAAGAAATGCTGCATAGGGGTGTGTGGTGATACACCTAGGCGCCGATTCACGCCGTGTCCGCCTTTTACACTCAATCCCCTCATCAAATAACTGACCGGATTAGACAATGCACTTGTAACTGAAAGAGGGAAGTCGATTCTGGGGACTGCACCCACACGGTACTCAGCGCATATTCCTCATAATGGACACTCTAATTCACTGTTAAACCAGCACGATGTGCTGAGGGTTGGGAGTAGGAAAGTTGTCAACTGATGGTACAACTCATTACTTCTCAGGACTTAGGGTCAAGCTCACTGGCCCTTCTGAATGTGGCCTTTATGGAACTCTCAAGTATGTGAGCTCTGAGCTGACCTGGTCAAAGCCCGTTAAAGCTGAGAGAAACAGCTCACGTGCGGCATGCATAGATAAACTGTTTAGCTGCGAATGGCACCACATCCGAGCCCGCCGCTGGAAGTCTTGACATTTTCTTGTCATTGGAGTAGTGACAAACAATCACAATTAAAACAGTATTCACAACATTTAAGTAGTGCTGTTTTTAAAAGATAATGTTGGGTTGACGTGGTGTAAAATTCAGCTTGACATTGACGACGGAAAATAAAGGAGGCATACTTATACAGGCGTTTCTTTAAACGATGTAAGTACATTGTCTATATGAGTGATTGAGGGAGATCATTCCACTGTTCTACATTAAGAATTTAGAGCGGAGGTTCAGTCTGGACATTTTCGCGCGCAGCTTTATTGAGGGTTCATGAAGACGAGGCCAGAGGTGCCAATGAAATATGTTCTCAAAGTTCTCAAGGCCATCTAGGTTCTTTTAAACCAAAATAAGATCATCTATTTGCTGCCTGATACATCTAGGAAGCAGATTTAGACAGTCCAGTCTTCCTAGAAAAGTGTGGTATTTTAGATCTTTTAGTAACTGTTTCACGGCGCTGCAATCACTCAAGCCATACTCTGTATGCCATATTCTAGGTGAGGTCGAAGTTGATGTAGACCCTACCAAACAGGCCTTTCTCGAAAGTTGCAAACGCCATTTTGATGGAGTGCAGTATCTACATGACGTTTTCGCAGCCTAAAGGCATTGTGATGATAGCTTCAGATCGCTCTGTAGACGAAATCGAGGTCTTTCTGCAAAGATTCTATGGGAATTTGAGTGCCAGATCTTAGTGTCATAGGCAAACATGCTCTTACCGCGGTCCACTTCCTGAAGGCTGTCAGTACCGCAAAGAAGGAAGACTAATAAGCCAGAAATGGTCAGTCTTCATGGGCTTTTTCGATAATGTTATACTTTTAAAAATTAAAAGGTGTCTTTCAAACTTCATGAACACAGGACAAATTTGAAGCGGTTATACTTTTTCTACAAGCCATTTTGCTATGGCTTGATAGGGCGAATTACTCCTATCCATGATTGGACGTCCATTAACTCTTGTTGGCGTGGCTGGAGGGTGAGCCCAAAGGCACTAAGAGACGAGTGATTACTATAGCCGATCGCTGAGGCATCCCTCCGCCAATTCCATTATTCCCGATCTAAACCGGCAGGACAACGAGCCCTTGGCTCGATGGTTAGAGCATTAACCTTCTAATCAACAGGTCGCGGGTACAAACCCCTGGTGGTTCACCATCTGGGGTTAGTATGACTGGCTGATGACGGCTAATGAGCCAGAAAAGGCCATTACGGTCGGTGATATTATACTGTCTATATTAATAGCCGCTGTGCGGCTGCCGGTAGAGCTCGAGAGCTAACCCGAAGACAGGACGGAATGAGTGATTCCCGTAACCGATTGGGAGAAAACATAGCTCTAGATGCGAGCCACTTCAAAATAATTTGCTGACAATAACATTCGAAATCGCCTTTATGAAGGAGGAGCCTGTGCTGGATGAAATTAGAAACTGTGCAACCTTGATAGAGGTGTCGTGGAACGAGCTTTAACTTCCAGTTTAATTCTTACGGTCCTAGTTTCACCAGGCGCAGTAAGGTGTTCGATCGATGGCTAACGTTAGTCTGCGACACATCCTTGTCTTCTGTCCCTCATCTCCATCCTCCAAGCTAACCCGAGGACGTGAATTTAGACTCGGTAACTGCCCAAAATCTACCTTCGCTGATCGGTCATGTTGTCATTGACTGTCTACCTGATTAATGGCCTGCGAAACTAGTTACAGGCTCACATCGTACGTGACCTACCCACCCTCCGACACCCTCCCCCAGGCTCCCAGCGCATTTAAAACAAAACGCATCTTTTGGAGAGGGAACTAACATTGTTTCCATTGCTCTCCGGATAGCAAGTAGCCAATCACTTGCGCACTTCGCTCTATACACGTGAAGAGGGGGTAGGGAAAGCAAAGAATCCAAACTATCCCGACTTGACGCTGACAAATTACTTCTTCTTTTTCGGTGAGGACTTCCCTTTACTCTTGTCTTTTCCCTTACCCTTGCTCTTTCCCGATTTGCTCTTCGGAGACTTGGAACTTTTACTGGCGTCCCCTTCCGCCTGCGCGGCCAACATGGCCGCGATAGCTTCCGCGGAAAAGTCTTCATTCAGAAGCTCAGGAACCGGATCAAAGGTCCTCTTGGACTCCAGAGCCTGGCTATGAAGGACTCTGGCGTGATTGCGTTCGTGATTCAAGAAGATGGGAAAAGCAACCAGGGGATCCGGATAGGCGGTGAACTCCAGGTTGCACCAGCCGCAAACTAACGGGTTGGTTGATGTGTGTGCCACCAGAATGTGTGCCTGCAGTTGGGTTGCGTTGGGCAGGACTTCCCAGCAGGTGGTGCACACCTGACCGGCATCAACTGCGTTCATCATCAGTTCTCGACTGATCCACAGATCGGCCAGGTGTGCTATGGGCTCTTCATGGCGCCGTTTAACGTGTTGATTGAAGCAGTCTTCCGATCTTATGCCTTTAGAGCATATTGAACATATCCGGAGTTCTTCCTTCACGGCAATATCGGTGGCATGACGGCAGATAATATGAGCGTGATATTCCACGTTGCTGTTGAAGACCTGACCACAGATCACACAAGCAAAAGGTTCCCTGAGATGGAAATCCATCAGGAGCTTCTGTCTTAGAAGCAATGTGTAGGCTGGAACGTGCACCCGCGCACAGTGATTGCGCAAATCAAGCAATCCAGGTGCCACCTCGGCGTACTCAAATTCACACATTCGTAACTCAGCAACCTTTTTGACGTCTTTGGCATATTGTTGTAGGGTAGCCTCGTCGGCATTTGCCGGTGGAGGTGGGACAGGCGGAGGTGGGGGCGGAAGGGGCTCCGTAAACGTAAATGAACACATACCACAGACCCCCGGTTGTCTCTGGGGCCGGTGATAGGCCAGCAGGTGGACAGTTAATTCGCTGCGTGAATTGAAAGGTCTGCTACGACAGAAAAGGCATCTGTAGGGTGGACCACCGGGTAGAGAGACATTGGAGCTGATGTGACGTAGGTAGGCCGCCTTGGCGAGACAACACTTGTGTTTTTCAGCCCACTTCATAAAGACCGTTTCTTTGCATCCTCGACAGCGCTGGTGACTGATGTCGTAGGGTGGCCTGTGGTCCATGAGCAGTGTGTGCGCTTGGATGGCGGCCCCATCACTGAACTCCACGCAGCACATATAACAGAAGCTGTCGGGGTCGGTTTGCATGCCTCTTTCGATTGGGGGCTCTTCTGGGACATTTTTACCCTTGGAACCCTTACTGTTGGGTGATTTGCTTTTGCCTTTGGATCCCTTGCCCTTCCCTTTCGGGGACTTCCCCATGCCTAAACGCCGAAGGAATCAACCCCTCAGATGTCCGCCTTTCCCCTGTCTGGCTACTGGGGGTGCATGATTATTGATTAGGCCCAAATTGAACCAACGTGGTGTGGGAACGTGACCTTGTCATGTGGACGCGTCTATCCAGATCCGCCTTCTCGTGGGAAATTAAGATGAGGACTTAAATTCACAATACCGGCAAAGACAAGGGAGGCGGAAGACTAGTCATTTCTGGCTCAGTAGCCGTCATCAACCAGTCATACCCAACCCTAGGTGGCGCCCACCCGAGGATCGAACCCGCGACCTGTTCAAGAGAAGTCCAACGCCCTAATCCTCGAGCCACGGGGTTGATTGTCTTGCTGGTTCAAATTGGAAATATGGACATTCGCTGATGAACGATCACTGACCGATAACGGAACTCACTCGTTCCGTTCTGCCTTGAGGCTAAATCTCGAGCCCCGCCAGCAACCACACAGTGGCCAGTAATATTAAAAGCAGATTAAAAACGGTGTCAAAGACGAAGGAGACTGGAATGGCCGTTTCTGGTTCATTAGCCGTGATCAGCCAGGCACACCCAACCCCAGGTGGTGCGACACCACCCGAGGACTGATCCCACGGAAAGAATGAGTTCCGTTAGTGATCGTTAAGCGATCGTCAATGAATATTAGTATTCCCGATCTAAACCGGCTAGACAACGAACTTGGAATACAGACCTCGGGCTAGCACTTTTTACGCTCGATCTTAAAGTATATCGTCAGTGACCGATCTCATGAAGTGTCAGCTAAATTTCTGAAATGCGTTTTCAACTAGGAAGGATTACTTAAGTGAGGGTTAGAATATTGATTATATTACGGTATAATTCCAGGGTAGTATTTCATACAAGCCAGGATGTCGATTTTTGAATGAGCATCTTTTCAGCCGGCTGCAATAACCCCACTTGATAAAAAATGACCACCTCGGTAGTATGAATTTTTCTATTTATTTTCGGCGTGCTTATAAATTCATATGTAATGTTTGCAAAACTTTAAAAATATTTGTTGTTGTACTCAGTTGGTAGCAAATCAGGTCTTCTTCAAATTCTTACTCAAAGGAAACGTGTATTTACGTTTCAAAAATGTTTTAAAATTCCTCTATGTCATTAAGAAGAAACCATATAGTGTTCACAATAATCTACACTGAATTTGGCCATGTTGCATACTTTATGAGGAACAGTAATAAACATGCAGACACGATGCTGTACTGTCTTAACAAATCTCCTAATTAGAAACTTCTTTATAGCCGAAACATTGCACTTCTTCGAGTATAACCTTGAAAGAATACCAGATCTGGTACTGAATGCGTACACAAAATAATATTTTTTCTTCCGTTTTATATGCAGTATATCTAGGGGCAGTGAAACTCAATATAAAAATTCATACAAAGTAAGTGGTCCTTTTTTATCCATTGGGGTTTTGCAGGCGGCTGAGAAGAAGTGCAGTCAAAAGACGACATCCAGGCGTACCTAACATATTCTGGGGGCTATGCAGCAAGAGAATAAATACTACAATCCCACTTAAGCAATCCTTCCTAATCGATAAAAAGTTTTTCATAATTTTAGCTTACGTTTCATGAGAAAGATCACTGATTCTATATGAGTTGGGCACGGATCTGTGTTGCTTCCTCTAAACTACCTTCCTACAAATCACCTTTTTCATGCATTAACACAAACTTGCAGCGTAAATATGATTACTCCCATATTTGTTAGGATAAGCTTCCTCTTCTAAAGGGCCTCAAGTTCCAGCTTGCTCCTAAGAAGAGTCCTTGTGCCATAGGTCAGTTGGTTGGGAACCTATCTGCCTACCAATTGCCTTGTCATGCATTAAAATCCAGCCTGAAGTGCAAGTGTAGCGCCTTCGAGCCTGGCACCCACACCGCGCACGAGATCACGTGAGTATTCTTGAGCTGCTGGACCGAAAGCGACAGCCGCTGGGGCAACCAAGCGAACCACAGGCGTCGCAAACTGCTATTGGCCGATCAACTGATAAAACGGCCAGTGACTCACTCTCACATGACATTCTACCCAATCACGCCCACATAACAGGAGCGGACAGACGCGCGCGCGCACGAAGGCACAGTGCTGGCTGCGCGTCGGAGTACAGAATACACAAATCCTACTGGTTCTTCCCCGTCTCTTCCTATGCGAAACAGGGCGTGATTATTGTAGGGCTCTGAGTACAAAACTACTGAGTAGGCCCCCTATACAAGCACGCTTTTTCCTTCTTTACATATTTAAGAACATGTTTAACCTCCTAAAAGAGCCACCATTCCCGAATTACACGTAGCCTTCGTTCACAATTCAGCGGCAGATTCACATAGTCGTATCCGACCGTGTATTTAAATCTTTTAAGATGATTTCGTCAAATTCGTCGGACTAAACCAAGAAAGCGAACGCCTCATCGAAATTCGGTCTGCGCCTGTAGCTCCTCGAATAGAATCATCTGCTCCAAGTTAGAGATTAATTTCTGCGACAGGGAGGACCCACTGATGAGCCGAACCCCTGGCAACTGTGTCATGCAGCGGAAGAATATCAGCGAAACAGGCGTCTGGGTTTTCAGCTAGTACCTTTGCTGCCGAATTAGAGCGTTTGTCCGTTGCAAATTGTTTCACACCACAATCCCAGGGAAGGCGTTAGCTAGATGAGTAGACAGCTGTTGAACCAAAAACATTGAAATGCTGACCTTGCTCCAAGTTTGTAAATTAATTTCTGATGAAATGATAAACGTTACACTGAGATCCCAATTAAAAGCTATCCGATGTGAGCTTCGGCTGCAATGGTGGGTCCAATCCCTCACAGTTGCACCACACAACAGCACGCAATCGACAAACACGTGCCTGGGCACTTAGTTTGCGCATTTGATGAAAATATTAATTGAGCGATTTTGTACCATAATTAATTTCAGTGATAGAACCAAGTCTTCCAAACTACTCAAGTAGGATTTGCTAGACAAAATGCCAACCACTGTAAAGGAATCGATAAGCAGTAGCATTTTGTTCAAGTTTTGTGCCGTCTCAGGGTTCCCCTTCAGAAGGGCTCCGTCAAAATGAAGGATTATAGCAGTCGGTTTGACTGACCGATCTGTCCTAGACCTTACTGCCAGAGTTCGGGAGTATTATTTCCTGCTTCGACACAGCAAACGCATTTTTCAGCTAAGCCGACGCCCTAAAAGTTCGTGGTTCGCTTTGAAAATTCTATCGTTGTTATGCCAGTGCGTGATTTATATCAGCACGCGCACTCTAAAAAGTCCATACATAGATACTATTCATTAAATTGTAAAGTAGTATTATTTTAAAATAAATATCTGTCTTGAGTTAACATGGTATTTTGTATGCGTTCAGAGTGTCAAGGTAAATCATGAGACACACATACAATCATCCAAGTGCTTCTCAAAGAATTGTATGGACGTCACCTCCACAACTAATCCAGGGGGTACTTTCAATGTTCTGCGGGTTGTCAATGAATGCAATGACATGATCCCTCGCAGGAATTGGAATCGGGCTGTAACGCCTACGTGGTATGCCCTTACAACAAATTTTCGGTGATAAATATGAGATAAGCCTCAAGTTGAAGGCTGTTCCCCCTACTTCAGGGGATCTCGTGCTCAATTACTAGAGTGTTACCAACTCCCTTATAAAAACTTTAATTCTAAACCTAACTCTAACACCAACTCTAGCGTCTGTAACCCTCGCATTCCTAACCCTAAGCATCATAGTCTTAGCTCCCGGAGTTCAGCACACGACCACCACTAATACTAAGCGTCCATACTTCCGTGTCCTACTTCATACCTATAATCATGAAACATAATCTCAACACAGCTCATATCCTTCAACATGAGAGGTCTCTATTGAGAACTTTTCTGGTCAACAGCACGAGAAAATTTACTAGCCAAGTAGTATGTAGTTTTTGCGGCGTTCTTCGTGACTTTATAATGCTTATTAATTTTCCTCAGAAGAGACTGGAAAAGAGTCATTCCACGTAGTTTTTTTCACAGGAAGATCTGAATAAGTAAATACGCGCGTCGTGACTGACGTGGATGCTCTGCCACGCCCTGGTAAATCATTAACGGTGTCTCCTTTTAACTGGTTTTGGGTCACATTCGTGACGGACTTATGATTGACTGAATTCCTGCCCTTATTTTCGGAATGTGAATTTCGTTCGGCCATATTCTATGCGAAAAATTACCAGCTCCATGCTCTCGTCAGGGACCCAGTTCTTTTCCTTTGTATCTCGTTTCCACCCTCAGTACACAGAGGGAGGATTAATACTACTCAAGGCATAAACATTAACTCAACAGCGAAGACTGTTCTTTTATCGATCCGAATTACAACCTCATGCCATTTCATTTTAACGGGGTTGTAGCAACCTGGTTAGTAGACAGGAGTTTACTGAGAAGGCTAGTGAGCACGCAAACGTACATGTACGCATACGAGAGCGTTGTGCGCGCGTGTGCTTAGCTCATTTGTTTTATTCAATGCTTTTTACAGTTCACTTCAGTTTATTTGGGGAAACTTTAGGTGTGCAACTTTAACTCCATTTTGTTACACGCAGCGAAAATGTCAAACATTTGGAAAAGGGAATATCAAATAACTGCAAAGGAAATATAGAAAACTGTATAGATAAACGAACTATTTCGTGCGTAAGCAGTATTGGGAGACATTCGCACACAATTAGGCACGTAAATGTTAGTTACTTTAAGAAAACATAGGCTACAGCGAAAGAAGTATGATCTCTGGTCAGCAAGCGTCATGGTGAATGGCAGCAGGGATGTGCGCGCCGTGGTTGAGACCTGTATAAATTATATAAATACACATTACTTAAAACGTAAAAGTAGTATTATAAACGTAGTAAATTGTTACTGTAAGGCATCAAGGCGACAGTGGTCGGATGGTGATGGGGTGTCTACTGCATTACTGACCCAGTTTGCTTCGAAAGGTTTCTGTAGTTGCAGTCACAGTAGCATGCCCAGACAAGGCATTTAAAGGAGAACTTCCGGATGTTTCGTCTGGCACCAGTTACGCGTAGTCTGGGTCGATGCACTCGCAGGTTAGTTGTAGTTGCAAACTCGAAAAAGGCTTGTAACATAAAGGAAATGGATTGAGATAAGCTAATCATGTTTCGTAGGTTACTGGTCCCTGTTCAATTAAAATACTGTTTGTACTCCGTTGAACTTTCTCGAGTGTGTTGACTTTAAGATATTTGAAACAACCGCGGTCTGGAGATGAATATTCGACCCCGGTTCTTGGTGCAAATCCGATAATTAAAACATAAGAGTGCAGCAAGTGAAAAGTCTTGTAGTCAAAAAATAGGGAGGGAATGGGTTCTAGCCGAAGAACTCACAGTGGTCTCACGGTGTGGTGACGGCGAGCACACTTAATTGGGCCGCACCACTTTGCCGCGTGAGTTTACGGCTTGCTATGATAGGGGGCTATATAAATGTGTCTGTTTATGAATTTGGTGTCAGGCGCTAAGAACCCCGATAGTTCCCGCCAGCCCGTGGCATGATCCGCCTGCATGCGATGTCGAACTCGTGACCTTCCACCAATCTGTGAGCAGTTCCAGTATTTGCGAGTTGAGTCGTTGTGCTGTCTGATCTGTATACTGGCAGGGACGTTTGTGGCTTGGAATTCGATAAACTATGCTCGATTGATCGCCTACATCCAGACGGTCCTTCACCCCACTACTAGATGCGAAAGTTCGCGTTCAGGGGCCTTCATGTGCATGGTTAGTGTACAAATTGTAGGTGCCGGGCGATGGGTTCTCTGCGCATCAAACTTTGCAACATTGATTTATGTTACTTTTGCTCCTTGCTCTCAGAATTTTCAAGACTCTCTGCAGTTTGTACTTCGTGAACCCCATAGGGAAGCAGGGACTGGCGAATTTGCCTGGATAGCCGTTCCTTGCTAGGTTGTCTTGAAGATTCCTTTATCCTTGTACACTTCCCTCTGGTTATCTGCAGTGCATTTTCACCCTTTCGAAAGGCACCAGCCTCAGTTTGTGTGCCCTCAGCGGTTGCTAATATACCTGAGAACTTGGTAAGGCTTAGTCACCTTTCCGTAGATAGTTATGCCAAGTTCACAATCGGCTCTGTGCATGACGAGAACGTCAAGAAGGAGCAGCTGTTCAGCCTGCCCTTCTTCCCTTTACAAGTGAATGTCGAGAAAGATACCTTTACGCAGATCTTGGAAGCATGAGAGCTTTTCAATGCTAAAAAACGTATTGACCACGCAGCAGTGCCAAAATTCAGGTCCATCGTGGTTGAAAGCCACGCTTTCCAACTCTTGCCAGACCAATACTGCAACTAGGCTGAATGGTGGGGAAGCCATCAACACTCCTTTTATTTCCTCCTATGTTCTGTGAAAAAAGTTCATGGGTAGAATGCAAAGAGTTGTATTAGATGGCTGATTTTGGAAATCCCTTTGTTTCGTCGTGTGCGTAGAACATCGCGCGCCTGATCCGGTCACGACTTCTATCCATACCTGTCATACTTCCCGCCCCCTTCCTAATCGTTTGCCCGTTAATTATATTATGTTGAGAATATACTTGTACTGCATCAACCGCACTCACTCCCTTACCCCATCTGGGCCCGGCGTCATGACCAAGTCAAGAAGACCAGAGACAGGAGAGGGCGCCGGTGACTGACGCGGCCGTAGCCGCCCTAAGTGTGACTCGCCACACCTGGCTCGGACCCAAGTGCCATAGAATGCAAAGAGTTGTATTAGATGGCTGATTTTGGAAATCCCTTTGTTTCGTCGTGTGCGTAGAACATCGCACGCCTGATCCGGTCACGACTTCTATCCATACCTGTCATACTTCCCGCCCCCTTCCTAATCGTTTGCCCAGAAAAATTTTCACCTGCTGTTGTTGCGCTCTCATCGTCTCTGGTGATGGGGTCACACAGGAGTCCGAAAAATCACGCTAAAAACATAGAATGTTCCAGTGATGACTCGCTCACCATCTTTGCAGCTACGGTACATCCCGTAAGCTCAGCGCTCGCACGTGCACCACGAGCGCACGAGCACCACGGTCACGCGCGCCTGCGTACACTTTAATCGTCTTTGTGGTAGATGCATGTCCAGTAACCAGGTTTTGAACCGCATTCACGTGACATACAGCTCGTTTGAACGTGCATTACCAAAGCAGTAGATTGAGCCATGTCTCGACACTCTGTCAGTTGTCACGATGCGTTAAAAGCCGTGGCTTGGAGGTTTGTCAATTGACCGGATCACTCGGACCGCGCGGTCAGCCTATTGTGTGCGTATGAGTGGACTGATCAACTGGCAGACTGTTGGTCAGACTGCGATGACTCCTTCTTGATGTGGTCTATATGGCAATCCCACGCACTTGGGTCCGAGCCAGGTGTGGCGAGTCACACTTAGGGCGGCTACGGCCGCGTCAGTCACCGGCGCCCTCTCCCGTCTCTGGTCTTCTTGACTTGGTCATGACGCCGGGCCCAGATGGGGTAAGGGAGTGAGTGCGGTAGATGCAGTGCAAGTATATTCTCAACATAATATAATTAACGGGCAAGTCACCGTTCTAGGTCCATCTTTCAGTGGTGCACGTGATGGACCTTGTCGGATAAAATGGTCCAATTAACTGATACAGTGCTTTATCAATGGCATCTCATGATCTTTAAAAAACTTCATAATCAGAAACTTTTTAAACCTGAAAAGCACTCTTGTCTTCAAGGATAACCTTTAAATAAGAGGTAACTGGCTGCTGCGAAATGAATCCAAGATGAAATATTTTCGCATGTTTTCTACAAAAATATTTGAAAGTATAAAAGCATCGAAAATCAGTGAGAAAAATTCCTACCACCTTCGAAGACCAACATCGCGACGAGACGGATTTAACATGGGATTAGGCCGCACGATAATTAGTACTACCATAATTCAATTCAATTTATTCAGAGATATAGGCATGAACCTTTGAGTACCCTATTTGTAACATGAAACGACCCTATTTGTAACGTGAACGTCAGAGTACTTTTCCGATCGAAAAAAATTTCAGAATTTAGGCTTAAATTTAATGCGATAGCAAATTGACCGGGGACGTTGAGGGTTAATGCACACGGGTTAACGTAAAGCAATGGGAATAACTCCGGGCTTGAGTTGAGCAGAACAGAGTCATGAGGCACCTCACTGCTTGCATCCAAACAACAAGATTGCATAATTAAACGGGTACCAAATACATACTAGGAACATGAAGAAAGTCAATATTATATAATAATATAATGTACCAATTCCACACCTGATTCAGCAATCTGCGCAACGCCAAGGGGTCTGTAACGTGTGTGGGTCTGCATCGCCCGAAGATGCCATGGTTAGCACACACCGGTTAATATGGAGCCCTTGGAGTAAATCCCGGATTAGACCGAACTGAATAGAGTTCTTAAACACGTCATTTCACTCATCCATGCGAAAGGTAACATGAAAATTTCGATGGGCAAGCATATATTATAGAGACAAAATCTAAGCAAGTATATATGGCAGTGGTTGTATGTTCCAAGAAGATGCGTTACGGCAAACAGGGTGATCTGTCTGGATTGAGAGGTGACACCGACATGCCTGCTAAAAACCGGTTGGGAGCGCAGCGTTGTGGGCAACTACGGGGAAAGGCCGTGGATACCGCCGGCGCGGGGAGAGAGATAGAGAGAGGAGCACCGTGAAAAAAATATTGTGGGCGGGTAATCGGCAGTTGCGAGCGCAGGGGCATCGGTCATATTGGCTGATACACGCAAAAGTCTTCACTCCAACCAATCAAATCAGTACAATTTGTGGGGCGTGACACTTAGTGCTAACCTCCTCTCCGTGGAGTCCGTCGGCAGCACACAGGGACAATAGCTGAGGAGGAAGATTCCATGAAGAGTGAACCAGAGGCAGAATGAGTATTGGGGGCTAAGTCAGCGATTCACCTATTGCTCGCCTTGACATTTTGTATCCATTTACTCGTAAGCCTCCTCCGGGGAGAGAGGAAGACATCAGCTCATTCGACGAGCACCGGCAACCGGCTTAATTTCTCGTGAGAGGTGATAATCTCGTGAGCCGTGAGTTGCTTTAATCATGGTTTACAGAGCCCCAGTCTATCAACAAGTGTAATGACCTCCCCAATCCATATTCAGTGTTGGAACTCAGTTTGGCTAAAGCAATCAGAAGCTCGGGGAGCGCTCAGGCGAACGCAATTTCCAACCCTGATGCCGGTGAGCCAGGTGGCCCAGCTATCATCACGCCGACCTCCAACACAAGTGACTAAATTTCAGCGGATAACGACCCGCATACCGGCCACCAAACAACTAGCGCACCAGAGGACAGTCATCCCCGATGAACGGGGTGCCGTTAATTGCCATGCAGTAGCATATCGACTACATATCGACTACATCCTATAAATACTGAAACGCCTTGTGTACGGACTACCCGTATTTGATACTGTCCCTGAAGATGGGTTTGAGTCAGACTCCGAAATGTCAGGCGATAAAGTTCTTGTCCCAGCGATCGAGTCTACTTCCTCTCAATTACTTCCAGGTACTCACAGTTTCGCTTGTCTCAGTAATGAAGACAGTTAGAGCTCCCTGTCGCGGACTACCAGATGACAGACCGGATATCTAAAACCAGTCTAGCCGTTGACGCGTTAAAAACGTAGTCTGGAATGGGAGTGTACCGAGTGGTCATCCTCGGTCTATCTGCCAAAGCCAAACGAGAAAAGCAAACCAATTCTACCTAAAAAACTGGACTCGATCCAGATCCAGGTACATGATCCCCGGCTGGGCATCTAGGCTAGGCTAAAAACGAGCGTACACTGAAAGGACTTTTAATGTAGTTTGACGCTAGAAGGGAACATTGTAATCTCCTACATTTGCCTACAAGTCAAACGATAAATCTTGGTACATGTGACATGGGAATCCCAGGAAGTAATTGAGATGTGTTCGAATTGGTATCCGAAACGTCAGCCGAATAACGTCCTTGTCCCGGCGATCGCGCTTCGTCCTGTCAAACCTTGCTCCCACCTACACAGGATCAGCAGGCATTTCGAATAACCCTCAAAACTGCAACAACTATCTTCGCCGGCAAGAAAACAATGATTGCCAAGGCAAACCAACAAGTGTCTGGACTTATGCTATCAGCATTCAAGTCCCGTCAACAGATTCCAACTGTCGTATCGGCTACGCCAGGCTCCCCTCTTCCGACGCCGCGACCTCCATGCTAACTTACAGAGACGCCGCTAACACACCGTCACCCGTGCGCCAACGTGCTTCCTGTACGGAATCATGACTGTAACCCCCCCCCCCCCCCCCCCCCTAAAACAAGATCGGCGCCATCACACGCGCATCGGCGGCGTGGCTGGTCACCATGTGCCCTCGATTCTGACCTTGGACCAGCCATTCACGTGTCCAATAGCCCCTAGTCCCTTGCTCGTGCTGGCACGGGCGCGTCAGATATCAGACAAAAAGATATCAGCTGGGTAATTAGGTTGACTTGTTCCTGTGTTCGTGTACGCCTGGGGTTATCTGCCCTTAGATCGCGTGTTCCATTCATTTGAAAACGACTTTCAGCTAATTCTGGATGTGGAAGCCAGAGCCGGAACGTTTACGTGTATTCTAAGCGCACACAGCTCCTCCGTACACACGCAGGCTAGACAGATGTATTCGACCGTTAGAGGGCTTTCTCGCATCGACTGCATGGCTGATGCTGCGACCTCTACAGGGGGTGTAGATAGGACAACAGACAGAGGGTCTGCTGAGGTGCCCATGGAGAATTGTGTCGGGTAGTTGATATACCAGAAATGGGCATTCCAGTCTCCCTTGTCTTTGTCGGCAATATTCATCTGCCTATTCTACTACTAGCCGCTGTGTGGCTGTGGTGGGGCTTGACGGTAAATCCCAAGGCAGAGCGGAACGAGTGAGTTCTGCTAGTGATCGGTGAGTGTTCGTCAAATAATGTCAATATTCTCGATGTAATCCGGCAAGACAACGGGCCCGTGGCTCAATAGTTAGAACGATAGAATTCTGATCCACGGGTCGCGGGTTCGAGCCTCGGTTATGGCACCAACCCGGGTTGGGCATGACCGGCTAATGACGGCTAATGAGCCAGAAATGGCCATTCCAGTCTCCCTTGTCTTCTTCGGTCATGTTTTTCTGCCTATATCCTTAGCTGCATGACGGCTGCTGGCGGGGTTTGAGAGTTAGTCCCAAGGCACAACGGGACGAGTGAGTCCTGTAACCGATCGGTGAGCGCCCTACTACCACTGTTAATATTCCCGATCGAAACCGGCAAGAAAAACGAGCTCGTGGCGCAGTGGGTAGAGCGTTGGACTTCTGCCCAACAAGGTCGCGAGTTCGAGACTCGGGCGCCGCAGCGCCTGGGTTTGGGTATGGCAGGCTGATGACGGCTAATAAGCCAGAAATGGCCATTTCAGTCTCCCTTGTCTTTGTTGGCATTGTTAATCTACTTCTGCTACTACTAGCCGCTGTGCAGCCGCTGGCGGGGTTCGAAAGTGAGCCCCAAGGCAAAGAGCGGAATGAGTGGGTCCCGGTAGCGATCGATGAGCGTTCGTCAAGGAAAGTTGATATACCCTTATGAGAGGCAAGCTGGCCTCAAAAAATTACCCCGTTGTGGATGCGCTGGATCAAAACGGGGCTAAATTGGCTCACTGAATGCGTTCACCTGACTGTACAGAATCCGCACGGATTCGTAAATACTGCCGCCATGTGGCACGCCTGTGTCGAGTCGGTCGCTGTGCCCAATCTTGGCCGGCTCGGACAGTGGACTGGTGCCTGGCAGAAGGTGAAGCGAGAGAGAGAGGGAGAAAGAGAGGGCGAGGTCAACACCGGGAATTCCTCGCATATCACATCAACGCATTCTTCACTATAATAAATCTTACGTTTTTTATCTACCACGACGCACTGAATATCGTGTCTTGGAAAACTGCTATAGAACGGGGTAACTCGATCGTCTCAGTACGGTAATTCAGACTCAATAGTTTCTTTTGAATGTGGGCCTCTATGACAGGCCCATTTAGGGCATATCCGAGTCACCATGGGTTGAAGGCCTGATATTTACGATGGGAACCAGTTCATGTGTGACATGCATAGACGGGCTTTTTAGCCATGTCAGTCAGTGCATTCGAGTCTGCCTCCGGTCATCCTGACTCCATCAGCTCATTGGAATCCGGTGGATGATGAAGGATAGAGTGTGGTAGATACTGCGTAAGCCTACCTCACCATGACTACTTCACACTGAAGTCACCCTCCTCGGGTTCACGGTGGACGTGTAGATATCCACTCCCATGGTCATCAGCTTTGTCGCCTACCTATCTCGCCCTCAGTTTGCCTAGCACGCACGACCAGCACTGCACTACGAGCTCGCGAGGCCGTAACACCGATCAATATTTTTATTTTCACCGACTGGCGGCAGCTTGACGAAGTTTAAGCTCATGCACTTCGACTGACGCGTTCCTGGTGAGAGTGTTCATTGCAACTCCTTCCGGTGCTTCATTCCAGTTCTCTGCCTCAATAAAATGCTGTCCATCTAACTGTCTGCCGTGCATTTTGAGCTGAGAAAATTTCAGTTTGCCGACCATCGTACCTCGGCAGACATAGTTTTTATTGAAGTTCAAGCTGCAACGACACAGTGAGTTCGGAACCATACGAATCCGTCATTTATCAGAGTCATTGTAGTCTGGACTCCAAAGTTGGGAGAGATGGCTAAAAGCGTCGAAACCCTTAAAGTTCATTTATCTAGGCGCAAAAGTACGTTGCAATCCCGAAATTAGTTCACAAATGTGACTTCGGATGGTTAGGAGATACATTTATAGAAAATGGGAATGCTAGATGCATTTAAACGCAGTGATTCCTTGATTCCTGGTGTGCCAAACGCTTTACATGCGTTCTAGGTGTCTACGCATTTATAAAGAAAGTTGCAAAATCCAGAAAACTATAGTGATGCTTTTAAAGTCATAGCATAGGACTTAACTTTTCGCTTCAAAGATGTTTCGTTGCAAGCGAGCACAAATAAACGAATTATAAGTTTAAGGAAAGATGAGGTTATCAAGTCAGTTATTCAAAAGAGTGGGAAGTCTTCAACAAGAAGCTTTTCAGAAGAATTAGCTATTGTTCGAAATCAAATCATACTCTTCTCCGCATCTCGAAGACAGCTGCTTCAAACAGTCTCTCTCCCTTGAGTTTAAAGCCTTCAAAGGTGGCAGTTCAGCATACAGGAATAACCAATGAATGCATAACTTTCAGTCATCTTTAGGACAATACTTTGTGATCTCTGACGCTTTCTTCCTAGCATATATTACTTTGCCCTTTAACCTGACAGCGTTGAGCAGCCCCCAGACAAGTTTTGGCAATGATCGTATCGACCAAGGTAGATACCACGTGCTGGTCGGCCGGGGCAATCGATTTTATCCCCGGTCGCTCGAATGGTCATTCGCACGGACGTGTAGGTTCAGGTTCGGTCGAGAGGGTGTGCGTGTGTGCGGCCGCGCAGTTCAGCTTCTAGCATGGGCAAAAGTTCCTCGCCCAAAAGTAAAAGTGGCAAGGGTTCTGGAGGCAAAGATGGCGGCGACGAACCACCGGTCGAGACTGGAATGCAGACCGAACCGGATAACTTCTGTTACTTGTGCTGTGTAGACTTTAGCGATGGAGTCGCTGTTCAAGCTCACACCCTTCTCATGGACCACGAGGCGCCCTACAACATCAGTCATCAACACTGTCGCAAGTGTAAAGAAACTGTCTTCATGAAGTGGTCTGAAAAACACAAGTGTTGCCTTTCAAAGTCAGCCTACCTGCGATACGTCAGTTCCAACGTCTCACTATCTGGTGGTCCACCCTACAGGTGCCTCTTCTGTCGTAGCCGACCGCTCAATTCCCGCAGCGAATTAACCGTCCACCTGCTGGCCTATCATCGGCCCCAGAGGCAACCGGGTGTCTGTGGGTTGTGCACGTTCACATTCCAGGAACCGCCCCAACTACCACCACCAATTCCACCACCACCAGCAAATGCGGATGAAGTCACCCTGCGACAGTATGAAATTAATCTCAAAAAGGCTGTTGGAGAACAGATGTGCAAGTTTGAGTCAGCAGAATTGGCGCCAGGTCTTCTGGAGCTTGATAAACACTGTGCCAATACGCATGTTCCAGCCTACACCTTGCTTCTACGGAAGGAGCTACTGACTCAATTCCAGCTTCGAGAACCCTTTGCTTGCGTGATTTGTGGTCAGGTCTTCCACAGCAACGTGGAGTACCATTCACATATCCTCTGCCGCCACGGCACGGACGAGCCAATCAAGGAAGGGCTCCGGATCTGCGCCATGTGCTCCAAGGGTATTCGATCAGAGGACTGCTTCAACCAGCACGTAAAACGGCGTCACGAGGAGTCGATAGCCCAGCTGGCAGATCTGTGGACCAGTCAAGAACTGATGATGGATGCCACCGATACCAACCAGGTCTGTACCACCTGCTGGGAGGTTCTGCCCAACGCGACTCAGCTACAAGCACACATTCTCGTAGCCCACACCACAGACAACCCACTCGTCTGTGGTTGGTGTCACGTGGAATTCACCGACTGCCCCGACCCTCTGATCGCTTTCCCGATTTTACTGAATCATGAAAGGAATCATCGCACGTGTTCTACACAGACAGGCTCTTGAATCGAAGAAGACCTTTGAACCGATCCCTGAACCACTCAATGAGGAATTTTCCATGGAAGCGATTGCCGCGATAGCCACGGAACCCACAAAGCCTGATACGTCCAAGTCCTCGAAGAGCAAGTCCTCGTCGAAAAAGAAGTAAATTTGCAGTTTTCTTACAACTCTGGATGCATTTTACTTTATCCTTTGGATTGTCATATTCAAAATTTTTTTGAATGCTCCCTGTTTGTTTAAACCTAAACAAATATACTTTCAGAATTCTTTTAACACCACCTGTTACATTTGACCCACAAGTTAAAAACTCGGCGGCCTCGATGGGATTCGAACCCACGCCAACAAGGGGACAGCTTTAGTACAGCCACCGCTCTAGCCAACCATCTTTTTCATTAAAAATGTTTGCAAATTCAAGTTTTCGGGGTCGCTCAGTAAAGTCACTTAGCAGGGATCGATGATATGCCCCCTGCTCCCCAAACAGGACACGGGGACAGAAAACACGCATAATACAGATGGCTATGTGCCGAATCCAAGAAACATTGGAATTAGGGTTACAATAATGTTTCCTTTTAATGCTAGGGTTGAGGTTAGTGTTAGGGTAAGGAATATTCGCCCTTTGTGGAATTGAACGCAAGGCAGCCTGGATTACGGGGGGAGGGGGCGTTTCTAGGGCCAACCAACCAACCAATGCGCTACTGATGTTTTAAAATATATAATCAACAGACCTCCAGAATATGCGATTCGCATAGTCTCTAAGGGTGCCTGCCATCAGTCATTAACCAGAGTAGAACAGAAGCATCTAAGCAAGGGCTCCCTTCTGTCTTACCCATAATCGAACATTTGCCGGATTTTCAGGCTCGTCCTATTTTCACAGATGATGGGGTTCGCCTACTCAATTCCCGTTTAAGCGTCCTCACACCTTTCCTCCCCCGAGTTGGATCCTCATCTCCATGCAGAGCTGCAGACATTATCCGAGCGAAAACTTATTGAAATCATGTGAACGATGGTCTGTCTCCCGTTCCACTTGCAGGAGAGAAGACGGTTAATTCCATCTTGGCTCCCCTGTCTACAGCCGCCTCAGCTGCTGTCATAGCGACAAACAATCTAGAATCAATCTTCACCGAAAAAGACAAAAGAGACTTAAACGGCCAACTGACGGGATAATACAGTCCTCGTGGTGACTAGAATGAACTACCTGAAGGGTTTGGCATGAGGCTGCAGTGGCTCCCTCTCACTGATTTCAGCATCAAACCGCCCAACTGTAAGACGGTAACTGAAGTGGGGAGCAGTCCATGTGTGGTACGCGTAGACGGGTCAATGCTGCGTATGCCACTGGTGTCGTGTTCACTCGGTGGGGCACGCGGTGGACGTGGTTGCTTGCGATAGTCGAACGGTCATGTCCCATGTCGTCATCTTCCAGGCCGGACTGAGAAGTGAACAGGGGTCATTAGGTTAACAGACATTTGCATTAAGCACTCGCCCACTCCTATGTGACTGAATCATTTCAATGGCTGCCAAGTGGTCTTGAGCCAATGGATTTCTAGGAGCCGAATCTGGGCCCCAGTTTCCAGGGTCTGACATAGACCACCGACCGGGCATGCAGCTAAGGCGCTACACATTTAGCGACACTAAGGGACAGTGGCATCGCACTCAATCACTCTTGTGTCATAACGCCCGGTCACCTGTCATGTTACACCTGAGGTACTCTAGTAGGCCACCTCCGAGAGCCTGGTGCCATACTGTGCCTCTCACGCGTATTTGCACGCACAGTCTTGGTTTCGGCCAATCATGGCTATCCAAACAGGCCAATCAACGTCAAGTGCGACGCAGACATGCTATTCCTCAAGGCACTGTGACTGGCAACGCACTGGCAACGGGGATGCCGGCTCTCGCGGAGCCAGAGGTTTGCTCTCATCCGGCTACCACCTTCTTCCAGCCTGTTCTTCAATGCTTTATTGCAGAATAAAGTATTCTTTCAACTGGTATCCAACTGCATTTTATATTCGGAATGCGGTCTGAGGGTCGTAGGGGCTAGAGTCTCCCAATGACTTCGGCTGCAGTGACTGTACCATTTATCTAGTTGCGAGGAGTCGGGACAAGGTCCGCAAGCTAGCTCCATCTGCGTGCTCGTCGCTTAAGGATGTTTGTCACACTTAGTGCCTCCTAATCTCATCTGCCTGTTTCAGCTCAACAAACCAACCACTCACAGGCTCCGACGCACTACTGACCCCGCAAATATCGCTATCATTCGGGCGTCATATACGCTATCCGATACCTCGTGGCTTCCTGAAGAGAGCGGTGAACTTCTTGCCAACAGGTCATGGGTTCTACCCTCAGGTACTGGAACACCCGTGGTTGAGTATGGCCAGAAATGACCATTCCACTATCCCTTGTCTTTTTCGTTCATGTTCCTAAGGCCCTAGGTGTGGTTTGAGGTGTGGGAGCGGCCGAAGCGAGCTCGGATGGCATGATGCCTGTTGCTTGGAACTCAATTGAAATGTTTCTTCTTCGGATTGGACAACAAAGCCGGCCCTTCAACGTGCGTTGATGTGGGAGACGGAGAGTGGGGGGACTAGTGTTTATATTTTAACCAATAAAATTTTCAGTAGAAATATTTTCCAAACACACACCAGAACAGTTCCACCTTCGAAGAGACGACTTTCACCATGGATTCGACGCAGCACAAAGTTGACCTGCATGTGAATTAGTTTATGGTGAGGCAGACTTGTACAGCCCCTATCGCACCCCATCTTCCCTCACGCATCATGCTCCAATGACATGTCACTGTCAGGACTATCGAAATCGGGCTCGAGCGCAGTGGCCGACAGCACAAAACAGACCATCAACGCGGACTACACACAACCTGGTCCCCACCACATGTATCGAACCTCAGGTCAGTGTGAAAGTCACACTGAGAAGTGAGAATTGTGGCTTGACAGTCAGTTCTCCACGAGGTTGAGTTATCTCGTCAGTTGGCAGCCTTCCAATTCACGACGCATAGCACGTCGTGATCGATTCCAGCGCTGATTTTCCGTGTGGATGGGCTCCCATTTGTCGGCCCCACTCCCAGTCTTCTCTCTCTCTCTCTCTCTCTCTCTCTCTCTCTCTCTCTCTCTCTCTCTCTCTCTCTCTCTCTCTCTCTCTCTCTCTCTCTCTCTCTCTCTCCTGCCTCTCTCTCTCTCTCTCTCTCTCTCTCTCTCTCTCTCTCTCTCTCTCTCTCTCTCTCTCTCTCTCTCTCTCTCTCTCTCTCTAAGCAATCAAACGCATGTACCTGAGGCATTCTGATGATGATGAGGATGATGATGATGATGCTGATGATGATGATGATGATGATGATGATGTTGATGATGATGATGATGATAATGAGTTGGAGTAAGAATCTGAGACTACCCTATGATTAAGCATACCCTTTTCTCTTCTGTGAGTTCCTAACAATTAATCTAATACAAATATTGGGCACCCGTATGTGGTCAGGACTGTTGTTCTGCACCTGGTTACTTCTTCGAGTCGAGGCATATGCCCTCAAGCTACTTGTGACTGAGGCTTGGTTGGGCATTCCACGGTTTCTCTTTTTCAACAGAATGGTTGCAACCTGGAATTCTATGCTTGAGCATGTCCTTATGTCGACACCTGTAGATTATCTTAATAAGAAGCTGAAACAGCATAGCATTGTGCATCGGAATGGCCATCGTGAATAATGACCAGCTTTGCCCTGCTACGTGATGTATGTTAAATTACTGTTTGATATATTACTTTTAAGTTGTCAATAATATTGATTTATGCATTGTAATTGCTGACGCTGCCTCGTAGAACAAATGAACTGACCTTGGCATTTGGGGTTGACGACAACGCACACTGAGGAGAAGTAGATGCGATCACTGGGACAAGAACTTTATGCGCCTGACGTTTCGGATTTCAAATCGAACCCATCATCAGAGATAGTATCAGACAACGCACATTGTGTTACTATATCAGTACTTAATTTGATCATCGTTCTACGAACTAACTTGTATGCATTTATTTGTCTATCCTACTAACGCCTGGAGAAGGCCGTATTTTTGTAGTTTTGGGCGTTTTCTGCATGTATTTGATGTTCCTTTTCCAGATTTTGTTGGTAACAAATGTGGAGTTCAAAGATAAATAACTAAAGTCATCTTAAATTAGCCGATCTCAACTGAACCGCGGAGTGGCCCCGTATATTTGATCTCAGTTTAAGGTCATGTACGCCAAGACAGGTACACATAGGAAGCACTTGTTCTTGTAACAATTGATTCTAGGATTATCATAAAATGCGAAGAAATTAATTAACTTAGATAGCAACTGCAAGTGATACAATTTGATCGAAGTGCCCTAATAGCATGTCGATATTGCCCTGATATCCAATTATCTCGACATGTCGAGATAGGATATAGCTCGTAATCATTGGTTAATCTCTATAACGTCACCGAGCCGTGATTGGTTGGCATGTTGTTAGTGTGCGAAGATCCGGCGTGGGTGCGCGCCATTTCACTTTCACTTGCCGTGGCTTGCGCGTGTGACCTTATTGCTGCCTGCACTTATAACCGACTCATTTCCGCATTTATACTCCCTTTTTCTATACTTTATCCTTTTTTTGTGTATCAACATTCTATTATGTTTAGGCAGCCAAGTAAAAGGACAATTAGAAGGCGTGTTGCCCGCGATGTGGAAGAAATATGCCGCGAAGTTACGGAGGAAGTGAATAGGTTTATATCCAAGCGCAAACGGGTAAATGCTGATGACGAAGGCACATCTGCATCGTCCAGCAATCGAACTTGGATGGAGGTGCCCGTAGATGTACATGAACCATCGTTGTGGTCATCTGCAGTAGAGCACACGGATGACAGCGATGGATATAGTGATTCGTCGTCCTAGGAAGAGGAAAGCAGCACTGAGAGTTCTATACCCTCGCAAATGTCTACTCGTGATAGGGTTAGGGAATGGGCTATTGAATCAAATATTGCCCATACCCACCTACGCAACGTCCTAGAAATGTTCAAAACGCATGTCCCGGACATGCCCACAGATCCCCGAACGCTGCTGAGGCATCGTATAGCTTTAGAGTTGTTGCAATGGATAGTGGGGAGTATGTTCACATAGGACTGGGGAGCCAACTTAAGCGACTCCTCGAGAATAGATAGAATCATGATAGCCACAGCTGCTTTTAAGTCGAAGTCCTGTTGTATTGGAACAGCGGTAGGTCTATATCGATGAGTAATGTCTCATGCACTTGCGGCTGGTCACCATGAAAAACGCAGCAATTTGTGTGGCGACGAGAAAGTCAAAATCTGCGAGCACGCCAGGATTCGAACCTGGAATCTTCTGATCCGTAGTCAGACGCGTTATCCATTGCGCCACGCGCCCGCTGGCAATTTGTCGAACTTTGTATTATATATCCGATAAAAGTACCGTGAATTACAGTTAATTTATTTTATTAATATCATAGCGAATTCATTGTCCTTTGTTTTTTAATATAAGTCAGTCAAATGCCGTAGCTGGATCTCATGTATGAGGCCTAATTAGGATGCTGCTGGTCATAACAGCATTTGTTACGGAACACAGGCTTTCCGAATCGGTGAAGTCGGACTACGCTACGAAAACCGATTAATTTAGCAATCATACCCATGTAAACATTCAAGTAGTCTACGTCAGCGAACGTACGAGTATTCATCGTCGGGCCTGTACCATAATATAAGGGAGGGTAGACTAGCAAAAGTTTAAACAACTAAGTGTGGGGGCGAATGGTTGAGGGCGTTCAGATGTCTAGTTCTCTCAGGGGCTTACGCGAGGGGGGCGGGGTTGGGTGTGAGGAGTGAGAGGGGGACGGGAAAAAGGGGAACTGACCTGTTGTATTTCGTAGCCAAAATATCAATGCTTAGATAAAATAAAACAATTTTGCTGGTAGGCAATGAAAACGGTTTTGTTTTACGGAGATATTTTGTACGGAGGCATGTTCGACCGTCGTAGTCCGACGAGATGCACCGTTCGCTGTCGCAGGGACGGTGACGTACGCGTGAATAAGATAACAGTAGACTTGAACCGTACTTAAAAATTAGACCAGATGCCATGACCGAGTCACAAACACGTACTGGACCGACCGTGTGGTCCCAGTTGGCAACCTTACAAGCCATGGCTTCAAGCGCGTCAGATTATTTATTGTGAGGAATATGTGCTGAGCCATCGACCTCACTCTCTATTCCCATTCCCAGGCACCATTTCACTGTCTCCGAGCCGGTCAGTCAACTGATACAGGCATCAGGCACAGGGGATGACAGAGCTAAGCACCCAGTCTGCGTGTGCGCACACAACCCTGTACCCCCCCCCCTCCTGGACCAAGTCAAGGAGACCAGAGGGCGGGAAGGGGGTGCACGTTGCTGGCGCGGTGGGAACCCACATCGATAGTAGTGGAAAAATACACATTACAATAGCCACAGGGCACTGGAGCTAGCCGTATGTCAAAATAGCACGAAGAATGCACGCCAACTTACCTTCCTATCTCTCTGCACTTCAGTCTAATTGTAACATACGAGAAAGACGGCATCGGTTCTGAGCCTCATTCATCATCCTGTGCCACTTTTACTACTTGCTTGACGTAGAACCTGAAGTACAGTAGATGCGATGTAGTGATACATAGAAGGAAAACATTGTGTAGCGAAAGGATTCGCCGACAGCTACCGTCAAAATGACATTTATGCGCAAGGAGGTGAGCAAAACGATAAATGGAAATTTATTCGTGTTAAATATGTGTATTAAAACGGATACAAAGGTGGATGGGCAGTATTAGAAATAGTAAACAATTAGAATAAAAGATAAAGGATGTAAAAGGATGGCAACACTTAGCCAATTTGAATAGTATTCGCGTCAGACAATTCTTTAGGCATATCATTAAATATACTGCACCCATATTGACATATCCCCGATGGTCTAGCGGTTAGGATTCCTGGCTTTCACCCAGGCGGCCCGGGTTCGACTCCCGGTCGGGGAGAAAATTTTGCAGTTCAGACGCGAAGTGTCAGTTGTTTTCGTGGTATTTCATGCCAGTGGGAAAAGGGTGATATGCGCCTGTTCAAGGTTGTCTGAGCAGACAGATTGTGGGGCTTAATGTGACGTACTACTTATAGTTGGTATGGCCCTATTAACATGCAACAGCTACTGCGTCTTCTCTTCTCATGACTTCTCGCAATACGGATGTTGGATTTGTGCGTGAATAATCGGATTTCATCAATTGGTTGAATTCTTTGGTTGAGCACTGACTATATAGCCGTCTACCTTCCGGCCAACCCCTCCTCATTGACTAATACCAGTTTTCATTTTTCAATTTCTGTACCTTTAACCGTTATAGTTCTACTTCGCCCCCTTCTGGAAATCTCCCTCCCCCGAAAACCTATTTATAAATCCCGAAAGACCGCCCTCATCGAAGGATATCAACTTCTCTTCAGAAGTAGATGTGAAACAGGACATATGCACACGCGCGCCCGCGCTCACGTCGTCATTATGATGGCGCACGCACACACGCTTTCCATTGCTCCACTGTGTTCTCCCATGTACTCCTTACATTCTCTTCCACCGATTATTAATCTTTATAAATGTTTAGGAACGAATGCAAACGCACATCTATACGATGTGTGAAAAGTAATATAGAGCAAGCGTCCAAAGAAATGGACGAGGAGATAGACCGAAGATAGGAGATGGCGCAGGCCGACACACTATGGCCCATCACGAACAGAAAACAACAAAGGGGGGGTATGGCGACTAGGATCCTCATAAAGGCAACATTGGAAAGCACAAGCCCCGGCTATCCCCCCTGACCGTCTGGGCACTAGGGGGGAGGGGCGCACGCGGGGTCACGAAGAGATAACTCCTCGATGTGGCCCCTATCGCCCCATCACCGGAAAAATGCACAGAGGGACGCCATTGCAGTCTGACTGTCAATCTGGGGATCGAGTTATCCCGTCAGCTGGCAGCCTACCAAACCACGGATGTTAGCGCACCGTGATAGCTTCAGGTGTATCAGATTGTTTATAGTGAAGAATATACCCTGAAACCGTCGATTTCACACACTCCCCTACCCCAAACGTCAAGCCACTGTCCAAACCGGTCAGTTGTTTGATGCGGTAGTGGGCACAGTGGGTGACAGGGCTGGCGAACCCGTCTGTGTGTGCCACAGCACGACCTAGCCCCCTTGACACCCACACCAGTATACCAAAACCAGGGGATAAGAAGGAGCCATTGCCACTGGTCAACCACTCAGCAAACAACACGCACTGGACTGACGGCGTGATCATGTATTAAAGTGTCAAGTTGGCAGCCTTCTAAGCCAGGGTTTTAGTAAACCGTGATAGTCTTAAGTGCATCAGCTTGCATTGAGGGACATTTGCGATGCTGGTGGGGGTAAGGTGTGCGAGTTGGTAGAGGTAGTATGCGTTGATGTGGTTTAGCCTATGGTGGGTTAGCAGGTTATCGTGCAGACGCATGTGTCCGAGGAGACCTATGCGGTGTTTGAAGGTACGAGACCAGGGAAGGCGGTCGCAGCGATTGCATGTCAGGGCCCCAGGCGCTGTTTCGCCCGTCTCCGAGTGTTGGATTCATAGGTGACCAATCAGGACGATGCGTGAGGTGAAGACGCGGTCGCAATGTGGGCAAGAGAAGTAGGGAGGGGCTGGATTGTTGTCGTCTGTAGAAGTTGCGGTGGCGGTAGTGTTGCTGGGAGTGGCAGAACGGGGTGTGTGCGTGGGGTATCGGTACTGTCGACACTGCGGTGAGTTCCGTTGTCGGGGAGGCGCATATAACCAAGAAGGCCCATGCAGTGTGTGAATGTGTGAGGGCCATGGGAGCCGTGGAGGCGGGCACGGTGACTGTATGTCGGGGTCCCAGGAGTTGTTTTGCCAGCCACCGTGTGGTGGGTTTGCAGACGACCGACCAGGCCAATGCGTGAGGTGAGGGTGCAGTTGCAATGGGGATAATTTGTGACCAAGTCCTTATCACTGTTGTTGAGGGCGCGTCATGATCGTTTGCATTGGTGTTGAGGGCAAGAGCCGTCACATCAGATGTTAAGGCGAAAGTGGTGGGGGTGCTGGTGTAGGACGGTGACAGGAGATCGGGAAAATCGTTAGGGGTGTTAATCGACCTGTGGGGTGGGGTACATTTGGACAGAAAGGTATTTTTTGGTGTCGTCTGGGAGCTGCAGTTGATCGAAAGGAGACAATTAAAACCAATTCTTGCACACAATGTTCGCTGACACCATGGACATGTTAGGGGCGATTGGGTGTTAGCGTTGCAAGGCGGAAATAGTTGGGATTCACGAGCTTCGCGTTTGGCTTAGGAAATGCTTATGCAGTTGGCTTCATAGATTGCTACTCCTGTCCACACTCTCCTCCTCCAGGCCAGTCGGTTCTAGACGAGGTCCTCCCAGGTTGCCTGGTTGATCTGCATTTGCTTCACAGAAGTCTTCAGAGTGTCCTTGTAGCGTAGCACTTGGCCCCATTGTCGACATGAATCCCCCTGTGACATCTCCATAGAAGAGGCGTTTGGGTAGTCACTCGTAGTTCCTTCTCATTAGGTGGCCGCTCCAGCGCAGTTGCAGTTTTCTCAGCACGGCGTAGATGCTGAGGAGGCCTGTTCGTTCATGCACTTCCGTGTTCGGAATCCGATCGTGCCATGTCAGCTTCAGTGTTCTGCAGAGGCAGCTGAAATGGAAGTGATTGAGTTTCCGCGCTGGCTTCTTGTACACTTTCCAGGTCTCAGCTCCATCCAGCAACGTCGGAAAGATGACAGCTTTGTAAATTTTGAACTTGGTGCTGAGCTGTAGACCGTGGCGATTCCAGATGGTGTTGAACAGGCGACTGAAGGTTTGGCTGGCTTTAAGATTAGGTAAGCTACCTCATCATCGGTTTTGGTGCTGCGGGAGAGGGTTCTGCACAGGTAGTTGAAAGTGTCCAAGGCCTGCGTTTGGGCACCACTGACGTTGATGAAAGGTGCATTGTTCGGTTCAATTTAGTGTCCATGCGAGGAGGAGCCATTTAATGATATGAGGGTCATAAAAGTGCAGGTAGATGCGACCATGATGGTTGTTTTCTGATCGACCAAACGTACAACAGATTGCTAAATCAGAATAATCCCCTTGCTGGCCAAAGGATCGCTTGTGGTCAAAATGAGGAGATTTATTGATTTAATATTTTTAATGATATAGCACATCTTGATGTCGTCAATCTCCTTAGAACACAGGAAAAAAACTTCCCTTTCGACAGCCACTTTGGATTTATGGGTGGGTGCTTAATAGTTTGGGCAAAATGGTGCTTTTTAAGCAAAAACACCTGTCTTCAAAGGTATATTAATAGCAAAATGGGCAAAAAACAATAGCTGTCCAGTATATGGATTATTGTTTCATATTAAGAATTTGAAGGTACAAGAATATTCTACTATTCATAGGCTTTCGACCATGTTTGTCCAGCAGAGGTAGAATCGGATGCGCTCAGTTTTAACATCAGGCGCTTGAGGACTGTGTCGTTAATTTGTGATTCGGCCGATTACTTAGACTTAGTTCAGTTCACTTCCAGTTTTAGTAAGGGAAAGATGGGCGAATGCCTTTGAACTCCCTGTTGGTTAAACAGTGACTGAGAATGCACAGATACATAAGGAAAATTGAGAATACATTATTTGCATATTAACATGGGAGAAGTAAGCAGCCTTCGGCACGTTTAAAATAGTACACTTAAAGGGTTACTCCTTTATTGGGAGTAGTATAATACATGCAATAGAATGCAACTGAGAAGCTTGATGCGCGTCCAGTTTGCGCTTAAAGGAATTCACAGTGCTGGAAAGAAAAATATCCGCGGGCAGAGCGTAACACGCAGCAACCGCTCCGTTACTGACGAAGAATTTGCCACCACTGATTTTTACTTTACCTGTGCGTACTTTTAGGGGGTAAGGGCGCAAAGTAGGCGTGTTAGCCTGAGTGAAAAAATCTTTGGGTACAAAGCAACAGTCCAGGCTATTCATAATGCGAAAGATTAATGTCCCCCCGTAGTTGCCTGTAGGAAAGGAGAAATGGGTTGGGGTCGATAGACTGTTTTCATCGGGTAGTGTTCGGAGGCCTTTAGTAATTTTTGTTGTCTACGTCTGCACCTTCTCTGAGACAGTACTGTTATAGAGAGTCCAAGGTCTACATGCTTGTATGGCCTATTCTAGATGTGGCCGCAGGAAGTTTCCAAGTTTTTTTGGAGAAACAGTTTTCGTCAAACCCCATAAAGGCTCGACTGATGAGTTGCAATTTAGACATGGCTGACTTGACCGCCTTCGTGCAGTTCAGGGTTGGTTTGAGTGACCCAAGTTCTTCTGTTTGTCAAATGGTTGAGGTGGTGTATCGTTTAGAAAGTAAATCTTCGGGCTGGAGGCTCTGCAGGTGCCAGTTTGAAGTAATTTGCACCTTGTAACATTGAAGGACATAAGCCAGCGCTTTGATCAATCCTCGAACCTATTCAAATTTATTTGTAGATGGGCTTTGGCTACCGCATCGTGAACAACTTTCCGCAGTTTCATGTCGTCAGCAAACAGGATGAAATCACAGTCTAGGTCCTTGACGCAATCATTGATGAAAAATAAAGAATAACGTTGGGGCCAAAAGCTGAGCCCCGCGGAACGCCACTCACCACGGTTACCTCTGAGGATTGCTGGTGTCCAACTTATACTCTTTCTGACCGCCCAGCCAAAAGTTCTGGATCCATACAAGGAGGAGTCCACGAACTCCTACGCTGCGCAGTTTATGCAGAAGAAATTGGTGAGGAACGTTGTCGAAGGCCTTTTTGAAGTCGATGGTGATAACGTGCACCATTTGGCCTTCCTCGCGTGCTTTGATCCAGCGTTTAAGCGAGAAGAGCAGATAAGAAAGCGGCATTGGGCATCGGAGAGGAGGTGATTCTGCTCGAGGAACTGCATTAATGCTTTCTTGATAATTTTATCCATGATTTTGCAAAGAATGGAGGCAAGAATCACTGGCCTGTCGTTATTCGCAGACGCTCACTTCCCTTCTCGCATAGTGGAGTGATGGTTGCGGACTTCCAATCGGAGAGAAGGCACACAGAAAGCAAACGACGTCTAGAAGTGTGAGGCTAGTAGTTTGGCCCTTTCAGAAGCTAGCTCCTTTCAACGTTGAAGAAGGAGCTAGCTGTAAAGCTTGGCGGGATTGCATTTGGGGCCTGGAGAGGTCGACTATTTCAAGTTTGGCAACTCTTCCTGAAGGAGTTCCTAGGTGAAGAGGACTGTTTCAATAGTAGCCATTACTTCGGCTTCATAAATAGGTGGGAAAAAAAGTCAGATTCTGTCGTCACGACGGGCCGGAAGACCCGAGAAATATTTACAGCCTTATCCTTGTCCTCAGAGATTTGCGCACCCTCGACAGTTCGCAATAATGGGCTTCAATCTTTGTTCCACATACTCTGCCTTATGTTACTGTAAAAAACTTTCGAATTAATCATAACACGGTTTAACAAATCATTTTCGAATACCCGTTGACCTCTGGCGATTAGACTTTTATCTGAAACTTGCAACTGTTGAAGAATTTCAGCCTCATATCCATGAGGGATTTTTTTTCCATAGTTTTCTCTTCTTGTTAACTTCCTTATTTAAGGATGGAGTCAACCAGCGAGGTTAGTTTCGTGTCCTTCTTCGCATGACTGAGTGGTGTCTAGAAAGGAGACTGCAGACTATCTCTTTGAATTGGCCCCAAGCCTCGTCGATATCGTCGGAGAAAATGAATGCCCAGTCGATTGGAGAAAGGTCATTTTTAATCTGTTCGCAATTCCTGCGCCAAATATTTGGTCGGGGATCAAGCGGTTGAACCAGCAAAGAGAATATTGTGTATTCCCACACGAGAACCACATGGTCGCTCTTGCCTAGTGGGGTAAGCAAATAACAACATTGATGTTTTCAGGTGACTTAGTGAACAAGACGTGTTGGGTAAGAAGCAGATTGCCAGTTGTTCGCAGAAGCAGCTGGTCAAATGCAGAGACGGAGTTCCAGCCAATGGTAGGGGAATTAAAGTCCCCAACGATGAGAGTATTCGACCGCATAGCAAATACCTTGAACTCATTGAGCAATTGGGCATCCGCTTCATGGTAAATTCTGGGGGGTCAATACACCGTTAAGCCATCAAGGCCTTAAGAACCCGTTGTTCTTGTGGTCAACCATACCACTTCCGTACAAGTCAGCTTAGAAGTTTTTATGAAACATGCAAGCCATTCTTTACAAATGTTGCTATGCTTCCATCCCTTCGAAGTTCTCTGTCGTTGAGAAACATGTGAAATCCAGGAAGTACAAACTCCATGTCGTCAATCTGTTCCGACAACCAGGTTTCTGAGATAACATCTGAGAGCATGTCACAAATATAGATTTGCAGTTCATCCATTTCTGACAGGAGGCTTTGCGCGATAGTGTACATGAATTTAAGCTTTGAGTTCAGGCGAGACCCGTTTTTAGCACTAACACAGTCTAACTTGAGTAGCTGTTCGGTCATAAGAGCCTGCCAAAAATAATTTAAATATCTAATCTTTTTGTTAATTACCAGGTTTGATCTTTGTATGCGGTGTTGGGTGGCGGCCGTTGCATGATCACCGTTTTACCGCGTTGATGATCAGGCCGAAATTGTCGCAGACTGCGGCGAATAGTCTCGTTTTCATTTCCCCTTCTGTCATTGCGTTGCGAGCGCAATCGTCAGCCAAGAGAAGTTCGTGGACGGCAGTTCTAGATCCATGCGACTGGAAGTACATCCGCCGACTATTAAGGAGATGGTCATCCATTCTGTAGGCGATGCGAATCCCGGGGCGATCGTCACGGTAGGCGTCCATTAACATGGCAGAGAAACATGCGACTGAAAAGGATAGGCGCAAGGACGCAGTCCTACTTCACTCCGTTGGTTACTGCGAATGCCTCTGAGACGACTCCGTTTTCTGTGATGCGCGCCATCATGCCATCACGCAGCTGACGTAGCATGCGAGTGCATCGATCGGGACAACCGAAGTTTTGCATGATTTTCAATAGTCCTTCGCGACTCACCGTGTCGAAGGCGTTCGTCAGATCCACGAAGGTCGCGTAGAGGTGAGATTCAAATCTCCTGGCACTTCTCATGCAGCTGAAATGCGGCAAAGATCATATTGAGGGTTCCGCGATGACGGCGGAATCCACGTTGCATTTCTGGAAGGAAATCGCCCGGGACAGCCGAGTTTCTACATGATTTTCCACAGTTCTTCACGATTCATAGTGTCACAGGCGAAGGTACACACACGACAGTTTGATTGGCGTAGTCTGACTATGTGCACCATATACTCCACATCAGGGTGGTGCAGGGACGGTGACTGGCGATAGATTATAATAGAGCCGACTTTCGCTGCAGCTACCTCACTCTGTTCCAGTCCCCAACATGGTCCCAGGGTCAAGCCAGAGTGAGGAAGACCGGAGGTTGGGAGAAGGCGCAGGTCCACGCACAGTGACCCAACACAAACAAGAACACACACTGAACAGTTAGACCTACGTAGTCAGACGATGTCCACCAAGTGCTCCACAGGGACGGTAACTTGCGTGCGGATCAGTTTTAAAGGATAGTAGACTTGCGCTCCAGCTACCACACTCTCTCCTCCTCTCCGACCTGAGCCCGGTGTCATGACAGAGTCAATAAGACTGGAGGTGGGAGAGGGCGCATGGGGCTGGCGCGGCCGGAGCCGCCTGAGCGTGCCACCACACCTGGCTTGGATCCCACGGAGTGGGAGTGCCATAGAGGCCAAATTAAGGGGAGTCATTGCGGCCCGAGGCAGGCTCCAAGTATGGTAGGAAGAAAGAAGAGAAGGTAGGTTTATTTAAACGCCTACCAATGATAGTTCGACCAACGATGTCCACCGTATGCTCCACAGCAGCATGGTGCAGGGTGGTAACTGGCGTATGACTTAGTTTTAAGTGATAGTAAACATACGCTGCAGCTACCGCACTCTTCCATTCCCCGCCTATACCATGTGTTAAGAGAGTCAAGAAGACCGGAGATGGGGTCGAGTGCCGGTTGCTGGCGCGACCGGAGACGCTCCTGACCACATCGAGGCGCCTGAATTAGATCCCACGGAATGGGAGTGCCCTAAATGACAAGAGAGTGACTGAGACAGCGCGATCCTTCACCTATGCGCACGATCACACCTCCCCCGTTATGTGAGCTCAACTCGAGTAGTCGTACTCTGATCTGGCCCCGGTGTTGGTTCAGTGCATCTACCACGCGGCCCCTTTAGGGGACAGGCACACCCTTTATCTCCACAGAATTTACGATGGGCGCTGTTATTAGGACGTGCTGAAGTCGCCCGCATCATGACACTAGTCAATCAACGTGCACCATTGAATTCTTGGCTGCAGGTGATAGAGAGCAAATGGCCTAGAAGCGCTAGGGTGTAAGAATCTAAACATCGGACACGGACTCGCATTTGTCCGAAGAGACAGTTTGTAGCAACTGCTTGCCTCAGTAAAGGGTGGTTCACCCCAGTCTGTCTTCCCTTACCTCAGATTTGGGACATCTCGCGTTGTTAACTATCTAAACTCCGACAATTGCGTTTAGACGAGAGGAAACCCCTCATTGCCCTTAACCGATTTCAGTAGGTTGTTGCCTTCCCCTGAGGTCTTGGACTCTCGTCTTGCAAGGAATCCATTTAGCCATTCATTTTCTGCGTCCGGTTCCGGTTAATAAAGCTCTTAATCCAGTGATCGTGTCTCCTTCTTCGCGACTACGTCCTGGAACCCGCCTCCTCACTTCTTTTTAAATTACAGTTTTCTGATGGGAAAATGGAGGATTTTCTGATGCGGCAGATGGTTTACCATTCCGCCTTCGCGTAAAGTTTGACGAATCACTTTCCGAACAGGTTGACAAACGGCACTATTGAATGACCTTGCTAGCACTTATATAGTTTCAGGCTTAGATTATGGTGGGGCTAGCAGACAATGAAGCCATATAAATTTATCTAAGGGTGATTTTTCATAGATACGTGCTTTAACAATAGGAAACAGGGATTTCCACAGTGCCCAGTAAATCCTTGGAAGTGAAAGATGTGATCGTTGAAACAAGAAGTTTATAGACCTACCATTTCGGATTATCAGCTCAACCCACCATGAGAGACAATCGCAGATGATGCCTATGGAAAATCGTCTGTTCGCTTCCATCGGCAGCCAGTAAAACCCGTGTACGGAGACTTAACATCAAGTAACCCTTCAATGGACAACCCCACACCGCTTAAGGGGGGAGATGAACTTGATGTGGGAGCGATTCCAGTCAACGTTTGCCCGTGCCCTGTTTCAGACAAGATCACACTCGGTTTGGAGCTCCGATTGGCTACCGATGCGAGAGGAAAATTGACAGGCATGCAAGCATGTTGTAACACACCTCTGCTCTTACAAAACACAACTTAGAGACTGCTTATGTTCTCCCGCCTCCCTCCCAAACAGGTCACGGGAACGACCCCGACAAATAATACAGGGGGCAGTGAGAAAAATTCCAAGAATCATAAAAATTCCTCCTAACAAGATACCTAAACTTAGCCCTAACCACAATGACAGCACAGTTACTGGCTGAAAGCTCAGATACACATCTCTCAGATGTTCTGCTGCTGCAGCATGACACAGCTGCGAAGATTTGGATTCCTCAGTGAGTTCCCCGGCTTTCAGTTGGAGCCAATAAAGCTTAATTCAGACTGAGTTACACTAAGATGGCGATTAATTTCTGAGGAAATTAAAAACAGCCATTTAAAAGATTGTGCATCTACCAGAAAACTCACAGGGAACGCTGGTGAGCTGAGTAAACTACTTACTTCCGCTTTTTGAAACGCCGGGCTGAAATTATATCTGATGAGACGCACAAACGGGGGGTTGACTGGTAAACATAGGCGTCAGGGGAGACTGGAATGGCCATTTATGTCTGACTAGTTGTCATCTGCCAGTTATACCCAGCCCCAGGTGTTGCACAACCCGAAACCTGTTGATCACAAATCGAACGCTCTGGCTAATGAGCCAGAAATGGCCATTCCAATCTCTCTTTGCTTTGTCGGCAAAATTTAATCTGCCTTTAATACTAACAGCTGTACGGCTGCTAATGGGGCTCAAAAATGAGCCCCAAGACAGAACAGTACGAGTGAGTTCCGTTAGTAATCGGTGAGCGTTCATCAACGAATTCTTTTGAGTCCTGGTCTTTTGCTGTTTTGTTTAAGGACACTCATGCTTCGACGCGTTGTTAAAGAGGATTCATACCTCAACTGTAGCACGTTCAAAATATTCCTTGCATTAATTCCTGCCATTACTTTCAATAAATAAAAAACAGCTCAGAATATTTAGTTATACGACAATAAACGAGGACCCCCGTAATACAGGCCGACTTGTGCCAAATTCCGGATAGGTTAGGGTGAGAGATAAGTTTAGGGTTAAAGGTAACACAATGGGATAGAAACCCACACCCCAAGTAATGTAGGGGTCCTTACAAAAAAGTCCAGGCAACGCAAATAGGCAACGGTATGTAGTGTAGTTAAACCATGTTTAATAGACATAACTGCCTACTTTAGACGTTTACGTAGGCCTTGTTTATTTTATTTTCTTAACACTACAGGAAGAAACCCTTTGTGCGTTTGAGCCACTTCGGTATCCCCAAGCGTGCACCGTGCCCCTAATCATAGCGTCAGCCGTACTCCTAATCTCACTGGGAATTATCGCAACGGCCTCGAATAAGTACGAACGTGTCCTGCCGACGATACAAGTAAACAAACAACTTCAATGCGTTTTACTTTTCGGCGATACGGACCCCTATCAAGATCATGGCGGCTGCAGGGACCACAACGCTCCGGTTAGTTAGATCCCGTAAGGGTGAGCCGCTGATCGTCTTCCGAAATATACGAAGAATTGTGGTTTACCGCGATCTCCCAAGTACATTATGAAAACGGTTATCTGCTCAGAGTATAATTACAGTGACGAGACTGCTTTACTGAAAAAATCGAAAGACATCTGCATATCAAATTCCCTCCCTGAACAGAAGACCCAAAAACCCCAGAATGTATTTACTTGTATAAAATAATCTGGTAAAAAAGAACACAACTTATTTGGGTCCCCTACTTGTCAACGTTAAGTCCATGTGTACGACATGAAGGCGGAAGAAGTGTCCGTTAGACGCAAAAATAGGTTAAATGCCAGAGTGAGATCTGAAAAAAGTGAGGATGGACAGGAGTTTAAAGGGGACACTGCCAGTAACGCTCCAGAGGACACTGTACAGCACTTCATCGTCTACTGGTGGAGTCAATTCTGTTTAGCCATTGCTGCGTTGTAGAGATCAAAGAGGGTTTTGAGGGTATAGGCACACCTCTTCTTGACCTGAATGCTTTCATTCAACTAAAAAGTTAATGACAAAAGATCATCAGGTTGAAACATGCACAAGCACACAGAACGCACGGGGTGCAAGCATACCTACGACAGGTCAATAGGCTTTTGTGAGAGTTAACCATTAGTTAGACAGCACCTTGCCCGGACAAGAGTTATGGTCGGCAAGTGATTGAGCGGAAACGAGAGAGGTCAACCCAGTGACCGGAAGCATACCGCTGCCTGATGAGTGAACCGGATCAAAACAGGAGGTTAACAATCATCCTCCACAGGTGACACGTGAAACTGCGGTAAGGTAGACTGCCGATAAAAGCGAAACAATGAGATCTAAGATGCAGGTGAGAGGAAAGGTATACGATCGATGGAACAAAATGAGTTCAGAGAAGGAAGACAGTACTGCTGGGATTCAAAGGATGGCATCCGCTAAAGCACTTTTTGAGTCTCGAAGGGGCGT
>WEDG01002079.1:0-130330 GCA_017591395.1 Schistocephalus solidus | reverse complement strand
AAAAGACGTTGCCCTCGTATGCCAAGAGTGCGAGGCTTGCGCATGACCCAAAACCCCTCCCACAATCCTAGAGTGCCAATGCAACACATGAAAAAACTTTAAACAAACACCTCATTTCAAATACTGATATTTAAGCATACAACCAAAACAAAGCTAAAGGATTTACTGAAAAGAAGAGTATGTTTAAAGTTTTTTCCTGTGTTCTATGGATTTGAGAGCGCCCAAGAATTTCCAAATCAAAAAAACTATTTATTCCCACAATCACTTTAGAGGAACCGATACCTTTTAGTGATTTCCGACTTCACTAAATGAGCGGAAGCCTCTCCCCTACCTGATTAGACAGTTTTACGGTTGCCGATGCTATCATTTGCACATGGGTTGCTCGATTTGGGGTACCAGATGTTCTTCACTCGAAACAGGGTTCAAATTTCAAAAGGCTCCTAGTACAGGAACTCCTCAGTGAAATTGTCATCCAGAAAACAAAGACAACGGCATATGAAACCACAAGGAAACGGATAGACGGAAAGGACCAACAAGTCCATTTTGTCTCTAGTTCGAGCCTTTATAGATTCTAACAACAGAAAAATCTGGGACACCTTTATTCCTCATTGCCTCCTATCGTACCATTGCCCCCGCTATGATGACCTATGGCCTTGAACTTCAACTCCCCATTGGATTCCTATCTGCCTATCACGCAGCCCGAGTTCCCCAAACCCCCATATTATGTCACCCAACTAACGGAGATTTACCAAGAATATCAACCGCTTGCTCGCACACACTCACAGCAATCCCAGCAAACACAAGCCCACGTTTACGACCGCTAAAGACAGGGATCACCGTTCTAGCCAGGCGATACTGGGTTGCTTAACAGAGCTGACCCACCACTAGGAGAGCCTAGAAAATTCCACAACCTTGGTCTGGCCCCTCCTCCGTTTTCCGGTGCAAACCTGAAAACGTCTACTGGATACGCAAGACTGATAACCCGAATACACTTCTCCTCCACTTTAACAGGCTGAAGGCGTGTCATTCCCCCGAACCCCCCAACCCAACCTACGTAATCCCTAGTGATGACATTCCCGTTGACCACACCATCGTAATTCCTTATTTCAGCCACTTAGGACAGTGGCTTTTCGCAAAGGGAGGCTTTGTCAGACGAGCCATATTTAAGGTGTACTTTATGGGCACCATCCGGGTAGCCTTTTTCTTGTTGTTTTTATCCTTAAGGTCTGCCCTCATCTCAGCCACCTCGACGTTAAACTGTGTGACCCTACCTCATCCGTCGAATTATTCGACACCCCCTGTTTTCAATAACCGACAAATAAACCCTCGTCACCTAAATCCCCGTTCTACTTCATTGCGCACGCTGTGGACTGCCTGAGATATCAGGATTTCTCGTAGCAACCCACTTTTTTAGATCTCCGATCCACTTGGGACATTAAATTTCATATTTCAAGTCCTTCGAACCTACGATATTTTTGTCTATAATTCAGTGTAGAAGACAGGGTGCTTAGAAATTATTAAAGGATTGTCTGTATATTCTCCTGAGTTTGGACATAGTGACTTGGACTTAAGGATTCAGTGGTTTTGAAAAAATTCCACTCCTGCGGATTCTCCTCTGCCCTATGATTTATCTCAACTGGAAGTGCAAGCTTCGATCTTCACTCATTTCCAAAACTCACGCCAGCTGTGTGCTCCCTCTATCTGCTCTCAATCTCGGAAGGGGCTAAAACCAAAGACTGAGTCGTTATATCCTCATATTTTTATATTATTGTTCACATCCTCATAAAGTCATATTCTTGAATATCAAAACCGACATTTCGTTAATTTGTGGCGATTCTAACATCAATCGCATTTGCTTTGTACCCCGGATAAGTATGCAAAACGCAGGTGCCTCAAATTTATTGCCACGAAAAATAAGTCTGCGACCTGGTTCCAAAACGGTGCCGCAAAATCGCGTAGAACCGTCTACTGACGCCTCCAACCCCATGGCCACATTGACAGGAGGTTTCAATCAGCAAATAAATACACTAGCAGCAAATAATTGCAACAAACGCTATTCTGCTATTGTTAACCTCCTGCTAAACGGGCAAAAAGTATAGTAAGCTTAATGTAGCTTACGAATATGAAACTCGTATGGGGTGTTTCAGCCTCCTCCCGAAATTATTAGGGATGGAACAGGAGGTAGCCAATCTAAAGCGAAAAAATAGATAACTTAAAAATCTTTTTCTCGCCCACATGTTAAAAAAGCACCTGTTCGTACAAAACCTAAGATAATGAAAAGTTCACATGCATACAAGGACAAGGACGAGAAGAATTGTGTGCGCAAGAGTTCTCGTAGTTACCTACTTTCTCAGATCTCCGACACCCTCGGGACATTACAGCCTGCAGATCGTTGGTTCGATCCTTATCTCCATGCATTATCTCTGCGGCATGGTGCTAACTGACAGTCGCGTTGACCGGGTGTTTTGACATGTTTGTCCATCTCACATTTGCTTTGTTTCTGAATGTCACTGATAATATCGCATACAACAGTTGATAACGTGGAAATAAACACGTGTTCATTTCTGTTTCAGTAAATAAACTTCCGTACGTAAGTTTATTTACCGCAACAGAGTCGAGAAAGTGTAAGAGAATAGAAGTTCGGCTACAAAAATTATATAGAAAGAAAATAGAGTGAATTTGGTTAATGGGAAAACGAGGCGTGGTCGGCGGTGTCTAAAATGACAAAGGGTCCCGCCAGGGATGGTGGAATTTAGATGCTGCGCCACAGGGGTCCTTTTTCTCTCTTCAACCTTCTGATTAAGTATGCAGTCCAATCTCAGGTGACCCCTTTTTATAAATTCAAGCCATACTGCGGTCGCCTTCCTCTCGTTTACCAGACACTACCTGTCCTCCCATGGACCAAGTTACTCCTGTGGCTGTCGAACTCCAAATCCCGTCACCTTTTATCAACTTAGTCAGTGAGGATAGTGCCCAAACTCATTAGGAGGACATTAAAACAGGCATTACTAGAGAATATAGGCGGGAAATTTTAATCACTTTCGTTTTTCTTTTCCCTTAGCCATATGACGACTGTATCGGTCATGGAATCTTGATTTACCAAGAATTCTAACCTCTCGGCTGACTTATCTTCGAACTGCACCTCGTGCTCTCGCCAACTGACCACTCTATTTTAGTTTATATCATTTGTTATCGCCGAACTTCTATTTTTCTACACTTTCTCGACTCTGTTACAGTAAATGAAATAAGTTTATTTACTGTAACAGAAATGAACACGTGTTTATTTCTACGTTATCGGCTATTGTATACGATATTATGAGTGACATTCAGATACAAAGCGAATCGGGGACGGACGAATCTGTTACAGAACCTGGTAAACGCGACTATCAGGAAACTGGACCCGAGTCCGGCTTGAATCCCGAAGACGCAAGTCAACATCATACCGCTAGAGATGTTATAGGCTCTGTGAGAGGGAAATGGGGGTGTAAATATAGTCACTATCAGTCGTGCTCGCTACCCCAAAATATTGGGAAGATGATCATGGATCATAAGGCAAAGTCTCCAACGGACACATTGCTAGTCAAAACTGTGAATTTGCCTTTCTACCTATTTATTAAAATTATCTGAATTAATTCATTGGTCTTTCATGCAATTCATCATTTCTTTTTGATTCAAGATAGCTATGCGGTCCACTACTCATACGTTCTCGTGATTCGTAAATGTAATGGATCATATGATCCACATGACAGTTCGACCGTCGTAGTCCGACGATGTCCACCGTATGCTCCACAGAAGCGTGGTGCAGGGACGGTGACTTGCGCGTGGACTATTTTTAAGTGATATTAGCCTTGCGCTGCAGCTACCGCACTCTCTCCTCCTCCCCCACCTGACCCCAGTGTCATGACAGAGTCAAGAAGACCGGAGGCGGGAGAGGACGCAGGTGGCTGGCGCAGCCAGAGCCGCCCCTGGGCGTGCAACCACCCCCCCGTGTTCGGTATTTTTTGTGGGAGCGCAACCCAAATAACGCCTGATGTGGCCCCCGGTTCGGTCCAACGCATCTATCACGTGGCCCGATCAGGGGGCACACGCACATGTTACGTTCTCAAATATAGTTTACAATTCAACATGGCGGAATTTCATAAAATGTATGATGAATATGCCTTATAACTACTAAATGGCGTACACATGCGTGCCAACACCGATCGCACCATCCAAAGAAACAGTGTTCTAGAGCTAAACTTCCTGGAGATTTTAGCATTTTCTTCATCCGACAGTGGAATGGTGTTGATCAGTGTTAAGTATTTGGGTTGGCGCCAGACCTCTAAATGAAGCCTAGGTTATAGCCTTCCGAAGTATATCTTATTTTTCACTCACGCGGGGTAGATTAACTTAATGGTTTTTTGAAAAGCAAGACGCTTGCTGACGTTCTTTTGAGATCTAGCTCTTCTGCCGTATCGACGTTTGCCGGAATACAGCTTTTTGGGCGGAGTGGCTTTCAAGATTCCAGCTCACCTCGTCCTCATGAGCGTATTCAACTAGACTGATCAGGTTCTTTACACGTCGTGTACCTCGGCCTATGTTCTTCTGCTAGGGAGTTTGACAGTTTCTTCATCCCAAAATTATATAAACACTTGACATAGAGCCCACAAGGAGACTCGCGGTATTCTTTCGGGGCCAGTAATCATCCTGACTACCCGTTTCATTCGGAGCTTGTTTCCTTTGAGAAGGCAATAGGTCAGTTTGTGCCCGTTCCTGCATGACTTGGTATGCTGTTGTAAACATCCTTGCCGTTTGCCCTCTTTTTTAATGTATTTTTCCGAATTCCCTCCCTCGATTACGGATTTCGTCTTTTGAACCGCAGCTTTTCCTGACTTTCAGTGTGTTAAATAACTTCCACGTAGTATAACTGCTGGCACATAATGAAAAGTTAATCGTTGGAATCATTTATATCAACTTAATACAGCAGTTTTCAAAGGGCCCTTAGATGTTATTTCTCTCAAGATATTACGCCCGTTTGAAGAGTTAGGGAAACATAACATGACCTTAAACTGCAGTGTTCACGATTTTACCCTGTACTCAGACCTTTTTGTAGTTCTGTCAAGTATTGCCCGATTTACGGCGTTTATCCACTGTCTTTCAGTGTAGCTAAAGAAAGATGTCTTTGGCTGATGAACTTCTCGCTGATCTTGATAATGCGGAGCCCGCGGAAGACGAAGAGGATAATCCTTTTATTACGGCCATAGAGGCCGATGAAGTAAAAACTGACTCGGAGGTCAATCAACATTTCTCTTCGAAGATTGATCCTAAGGAAGATCTGACTGGCCCACTTAAACCACACAAATTGCTCAATGCCCTTATACCAACTGCCCCCATAAGCAAGTTTGCGAAGCTGAGGGATAGCGATAAAGTGAGTTTTTCGCCCTGCTTGTGCTTTTTTCCATCATCGATGAAGATTTATGTTTTACAATCATTGACTTTATCTTTCACTTTTCCATATTCAGCTTACTACTGTTATGCGGCAGATAGACATTTTCTCAAAGCAGCCAAAACGAGAGTGCGTCTCTGGGCCTGTTGAAGCCGACCCAGAGTATCTTTGTATCGTTCAGTCAAATGACTTGATAGTTGAAATTGACAACGAAATAAGTGAGTTCATTTTTATCGATGAGAAAGGTTTCTTTTAGACATAATTCACAAGTATACAAGAGATATTTATCAACACCGGTTTCCTGAACTGGAATCTCTCGTCTCTCAGCCGATGGACTATATGAAGATCGTATTGGTAAGTTAAAGTTTTCTTCTTGAAATTGGTGTCACCACCCTGTTGTGGCAAAGTAATTTCATCCCACTCAACCTTTCACCGGTATGAGCATACTTTGATCGGCTAACCTCAACGTCCATAACCGGCGTAGCCCGTACTGTACAGTTGTTGCTCATGTGTCGTGTCAGAACTGGACACACGAGACTGTTAGGCTTAACTTTATATCCGGGTCTACGTTTAATATCTCTGTCTGTTAGAGGAAACGATTTAGCGGATGACTGCTCTTTGGACTGGCAAACTGCATAATCGAATCATCTGAGACGATGACTTCACTCTCTCCCGTCGAAGAGATTGAGTGCAGCAGTCTGTCTACCGTGTTCGTTTTAACGACAATTTCGTTGACACTCTTCCGCACAACACGATAGTTCGACCTTCGATTTCGACTATGTCCACCATATGCTCCACGGAAGGGTGGTGCAGGGACGGTGACTTGCGCGTGGATTAGTTTTTAGTGATAGTAGCCTTGCGCTGCAGATACCGCACTCTCTCCTCCTCCCCCACCTGAGCCCGGTGTCATGACAGAGTAAAGAAGACCGGATATGAGAGAGGGCGCAGGTGGCTGGCGCGGCCGGAGCCGCCCCTGGGCGTACCACCACACTTGACTCGGATCCCATGAAGTGGGAGTGCCATAAAGGCCACATTAAGGAGCCATTGCAGCTGACCCTCAGTCCACCAGTCAGCCACTCCGCACAAAACTCACATTGGGCTGACCAAGCGGTCCGAGTTATCCCGTCAGTTGGCAACCTTCCAAGCCACGGCTTTTTAGCGCAACGTGATAGTTTCAAGCGCGTCAGGTTGTTTTATAGTGAGGACAATGTGCTGAGCCGTTGACCTCTATTTCTCCGCCACCCCCACAATAAGACCACCGTCCGAGCCTCCGAAGATGTCCGACCAGGCCGATTCGCGCACGGAAGGTGCGTTGACAGCGCGGGCATGTTGGAAGGGCCTGGGCATCGGCGGTTTTGGTCCGGGGCGCTAAAGAATTTCGTGCCGCTCTTTTGGCCATGCTGGCGGCGATCCGGTTGGCTTCGTAGATTGCTGCCCCTGGCTTCACTGTCCTCCTTCAGGCCGCTCGGTTCCAGGCGAGGTCCTCCCAGTGTGCCGGGTTGATCTACAGTTGCTTCAGGGTAGGTCTTCAGAGTGTGTTTGTAGCGTCTTAGTTGACCCCCTTGTTGAAGAGAACACGTAACTACATATCCATTAAAGAGTCATTTTGATAGTCGTTCGTCGTCCATCCTCCCAAGGCGGCTGCTCCAGCGCATTTGCAGTTGTTTCAGCTGAGCGTAGATGCTGAGAAGGTCTGTTCGTTCTAACACTTTCGTGTCCGGGATCCTGTCTTGCCATGTCTGCTTTAATATTCTACGAAGGCAGCTGAGGTGGAAGTGGTTGAGCTTCCGCACCTGCTTTTGGTAGATCGCCCACGCCTCCGCTCCATAAAGCAGCGTCGGCAATATGACAGCTTTGTACATCTTGAGTTTGGTGCTAAGGTGGATACGGTTTCGATTATAGACAACGTTCTGCATGCGTCCAAAGCCTTGGCTGGCTTTGGCGATCCGATGGGCGATCTCATCGTCGACTTTGGTGCTGCGGGAGATAGTGCTGTCCAGGTACGTGAAGGTATTCACAGATGTCAGTTGGGCGCCTTTGACATTGATGTGAGCTACGGTGTAGATGGTATTTGGCGGCGGCTGATGCATCACAACCGTTTTCTCAGTGTTTATGTGAAGTTCGAAGTTGTCACAGGCGGCAGCGAAGAGGTCCATGCTCCTTTGCATTTCCCCTTCTGTCGTTGCATTGAGTGCGCAGTCGTCAGCGAAGAGAAGTTCGTGGATGGTGGCTGTGGAGACACGCGAGTGGAAGTGCATCCGTCGTTGGTTGAGGAGTCGGCAGTCCATCCGGTAGGCGATGCGGATCCCGGGGCATTCTTCATGGTAGGCGTCCATTAGTATGGCAGAGAACATGAGACCAAAGAGGGTAGGTGCAAGGATGCAGCCCTGCTTCACTCCGTTGGTCACTGCAAATGCTTCGGATACTGTTCTGTTTTCAGTAACGCGTGCCATCATCCCGTCGTGAAGCTGACGCACCATTCTGCATGATTTTCCACAGCCCAGTCGCGATTCACCGTGTCAGAGGCTTTCGTCGGATCTACGAAGGTAGTGTAGAGGTGAGTCCGCATATCCTGGCACTTCTCTTGCAGCTGGCGAGCGGCGAAGATCATGTTGATTGTTCCTCGGTGTCGTCGGTAGCCACATTGGCTTTCTGGGAGCAGTCCTTGCTCCAGGTGAGCGTTCAGGCGATTGAGGAGAATTCGGGCGAAGATCTTTCCGGCGATGTTCAGCAGCGAGATTTCTCAGTGGTTGTCGCAGAGTTGGGGGTTCCCTTTCTTCTTATAGAGGTGGACAATGGTTGCGTCTTTAAAATCCTGAGGGACTTGCCCTTGGTACCACATCTCCTGGAAGAGCACTGTGAGTTGGTTCATCAGTTGTGCCCGCCATGCTAGTAAATCTCTGCAGGGATCGCGTCCGAGCCAGGTGATTTCCTGCTGGAGAGTTGCTGCATGGCTCCGATGGTGTCTTGGAGAGAGGGCGGGAGATCAAAGTCGGTGTTGATTTCCACTTCAGGCAGGCGATCGATGGCGGCGTCGGAGATGGTGGAGGGCTCATTGTGAACGCTTTGGAAATGTTCTGCTCATCGCGTCAGGATTTGCGTCTTCTCAGTGAGTAGCGTCCTGCCGTCGGCACTGAGAAGAGGGGCGGTGCCTTTGACGGTAGGTCCGTAGACAGCCTTGATGGCGGCGAAGAAGTTCTTTCATTCGTTTCGGTCCGTGTACCCTTGGATTTCCTCGGCTTTGCGCGTCATCCAGACATCCTGCATCTCCCGCAGCCGCTGCTGTACAAGGCGGCGACTTCGGTAGAACGCTGTCTTGTTTGCAGCAGTAGGGCGATTGACGTAGGCTTTGTGCAATTGGTTCTTCTCGACGAGCAGAGCGTTGATAGCTGCGTCGTTGTCATTTAACCAGTCTTGGTGCTGACGACGTGCGCGGCCGAGGACATCCAGCTCGGTGGATTGGATGGTGTCCCTCAGCTGACACCAGCGGTTCTCCACTGAGATATCCGCGTCGGCGACTGGAAGGTTGGCTAGTCGGTTTGCCAGTTCTTTGCTGAAATGGAGATGGTGAGCAGGCATATTCAACAAAACAGTATTCAGCTTACTTTGTGGTCGCTTACCTTGGAATCTCCTGCGTGGTTGCAGACGAAGCCCCATCTTGGAGATGACGAGGCGGTGATCCGTCCACCCGTCGGCACCGGGGATCGCCTTTGTCACCAGCATGTCCTGTTTATCTCGCTTTCGGATGAGAACATAGTCCAAGAGGTGCCAGTGTCTCGACCGGGGGTGTACGTAGGTCGTCTTTTGCCGCATCGGGAGGTGGAAGGTGTTGGTCAGCAAGAGACGGTGTTCCGCACCCGTTCGCAGAAGAAGGAGCTCGTTATCTTTACGCCTCCCGATACCATGGGGACTCAGCACTCCCTGCCAGACAGCGTGGTCTGTCCCGACGCGGGCGTTAAAGTCACCAAGGACAATTAACTTATCCGCCTTCGGCACAGTCGCCAGCAGGGTGTGCAGGTCCTCGTAGAATTTGTCATTCGCCTCATCAGGGCTCTTCATTGGGGGAGCGTAGGTGCCGATGATGGTGGCGAACTTGTCTCCCTGAAGAGGCAAGCGAAGGCTCATCAGGTTATCGTTGATACTCTGCGGCAGACAGGGCAGATGTCCCACGATGTCGTTTCAGATGGCAAAGGCAACACCAGCGTCACGTTGCTCTGCCTTTAGCCGGCCGCTCCAGAAGAAGGTGTAGCCAACACCCACCTCGTCCAGCTGACCCTGCTCAGAGAATCGGGTCTCGCTGAGAGCAGCAATGTCAAACTTGTAGCGCGCCAGTTCCCGAGCGACTAGCGCCGTCCTCTGTTCCGGTCGGATGCTTCTGGGATTGTTAAACATTCCTTTAAATAATCTGCCAGAGAATAAAAGTGTGGCTATCTGTAGACCTAGCAAAAGAAAAAGCCGAAGTGCTTGTTAATATAAATTACCTGCGTAAAACTTGGTCATCACTGAGTGATCCTAACAAATTAACTCATTGAACCACAAAGATAATAGGCCTTTATAGGACATAATTTACCAAAAATTTTAATCCCTGCAGAAATTTAAGCTGACAGATGAGGGCACGGCTTCATCTTTCAACATTAGGGACTTACATCTTCCTGCTTTATGTGAGCTGCTGAAAACTCATAGCACTGGCATGATGTGATGAACTATATTTGTAAATTCGAATTCTTCCAAAAACGCTTGTTAAGAGACTTACACAACTTGTTCGTAGTCTCGCTACATGCACAGTGAAAATGACATATAAGATCGCAGGCAGCATTTACAATCTAGACACAGAAAGGGAGATTATCTTTTCTCAAGACGGACATTACCTGTTACCTCACGTTTAGCTGACTCAAGCCGTCAAGATCGTTGCGAACACATGTTTGAAACGTTGATCTTCACTGCTAACGTCGTTTTGGCCTTGTGTCAACTAACGACGGTTGTCTAGCTAGCTTTTAATCACGGTTAGTTCTGCTTGCCTAGAGTTCAGGAGGCTGTGGCGTGCGTTTTCACAATATTCCCCACAAGGAGCCGGTTTTTGTACCGAAGAGCCTATATTTGGAGCCTATTTATTCTTATTGTTGACAACTGCGATAATTGGAACTTACCTGGGGTTATTTTAACGGAAATATTTTGCATATTTCTCTACTCCTAGGTGCTTGGCAATGATATCCTTGAGCGATCCAAACAGACAAACCTGTTGGCAACCTTCCTTACACCGGCAACCATAATGGTGGTATCAGTCACCGCCTCTACGACGCAGGGAAGTCCGCTGGAACCAGACGTCCTGAAGAGAGCCACCGACGCCTGTGTTATGGCTATTGAACTTTTTGAAATGCGAGCGACTATCCTGGCCTACGTGGAGTCTCGCATGTCTCTGATCTCACCAAATGTCAGTGTACTCATTGGAGCGTCGACTGCCGCAAAACTGATGGGTATACCACCTATTCACTCACCTTTTTAAATCAGCTTTTCGGAAAGCATGCAGGTTACGCCAGACTGCATGCTTTTCTGCCTCGTAGATTTAATTGACCGACGCGTGCCACGCCCGCTCGTAAACTGATCTTAAAGTGATGACTTGGAGATTGTGGGGGCATTGTATGCATTGTGTGGACGCAATGCTAACGGAGGAAGTCGCGTAGCGCCATGGTCCTATATCAATTAAACATGCAGACTTAATAGTTGCTGAATTCGCCTGGTTGTGTGGACGTGTTCAGCAGACGACGTCATTGCGTCGTACTCACTTACACTTCAGTGACGGTTTGCGACGTGGAAATCGCACGCTTATATGAAGAAATGAAGAGAGAAAGTAATGGCTGAATTTTAGAAGCCCACGAAAGGTCTAACCTGAATATTGGGCATATCTCTGCCGAATTTTCTCAGCGGCTAAGAAAATAACGATCTTCTTGTTGCCCTCCTTGTTCGATGAGGGTTATTTTTATTATCCTTCTAACCAGTCTCGATCTGTCGCTCTCTTCCCCACCTAATTCTCCCTTCACCACTGAAGCATTGTCTTCTATACCGGGTCTCTAGTTAAACATAACGAGGATTACTATTTGGATGGCGGATAACAGCGCAGACTTGAGTGATATGTCACAATGTGTCGCGGCGTTAGCACCTAATTATCTTATCAGAGCTGCCTTAAGTCACCAATCTGGGTGTTTTCGAGCTGCGGGGCTTTCTCCAGTGTGAGCTACTGGCCTAAACTTCTTGCCTAGCTATCCATCTTCATAATGGCATTGTTTCTGTTTTTTAAGACCCCTCAAATGATTCTTGACTCACAGCTATCAATTTATATTCGGAAGTCCTTAGAAGTTTAAAAATACTCCAGTGGATTGTTCCAGTTTCGGACCTACCGATTTTCATCTTGACCAGTTGCCAAATATTAGACGTCTATTTACTGTTTAGGTGCCAAATTATGGATGCCCTTTTCACGTGTTATTACAGTACATGACGTATTGGAACAGTCTTGCTCGGACGTCGACCGTCTGGCTCCACCTCTGTGAACGACATTGGGCATACCCTTAGCTACCCAGTATATTTCTGATGTGCCGGCTCCCTATGCTACTTGTCATCTGGGTCCTTACTGCAATGCCGCCACAGTCAGTAGGTTTCCGCCTCAGCGCATGATGTCTTCCGGTTGTGGAAGTTTCCTATTTTCACAAGTCGTATCAATTTAAACAATGATTTTCTTACGATTGCATACTATCGCAAATCTGAAAATTAAACAACCCACCTCGCCGGTTGGCCTGTTTAACCAGCACCCGTCTACCTTTTATTCTCTTGCTTGTAGGCCATGCAGGTGGGCTGACCGCCCTCTCCAAGATGCCCTCGTGCAACATACTGGTGTTGGGCTCTCAAAAGCGCAGTCTCTCCGGCTTCAGCAGTAACGCCGTTCTACCACACACCGGCTACATCTACCACTCCAGCTTTGTGCAAAAGTTGCCCCCAGACCTGCGAATCCGAGCTGCACGCCTACTCGCCAATAAGGTCACCCTTGCTGCTCGCGTGGACTCATTTCACCAATCGCAGGTACCCTACATTACCAAGTACATATTCGGTGGCACTATAAATCATATAAGGGGTAGGGGAGATACTGACAGCTGGTTACTTGGTTAATGGGCTCGATATTTATATTACTGAGCCCTTAGAAGATGGTTTACTAGTATCTCCGTCTTTATCGTGGAAGGTAGGTGTACGGGGAAGCGCAAGCCTGCACCGTTTGTTCTCTCAACCTTTGTGCCTTTGTCACGATTTTGCACCCACAGGGGCGTCAGAACTCATAAACTACTAACCAGAGTATTTACTTATGCTTTCAAACAGGAGTGAATACCTATACGAGGCTGTAGTGTCCAGTAAGTAGGAAGATAAGATCCAATGGACTCATGAATAATGCTATTTCGGCGGTCGGCCCGATAACACTGCCTAATCCTTGCTATTCTTTCCTGGAAGAATGTGCAAATTTTTAATCCTTTCACTCATTTTGCAATAAATTGGCTCTGACCGTTTAGTGTTTTAATTACGGGAGGTTTTTATTATTAGCAAACTTCAGTAACTCGTGCATATTCAGAGACGTTCAGGTGCACTTGCTTCTGAGGTTTCCAAATACGCGGCGTGTATATAGAGATTTCCACACGCTGTAGTTGCTTCTTCCTATTGTGCTGACCCTTGTGACAATCTCAGCTCTAAGGCTGTTTTGTGTGGTGGGGATCCCGTCTTTAATGGAATTGTTAGACACTGCCTCCACGCCCCATCTCTAGTCATTAAGCTTTTGTCCTAGTATCGGGCCATGGTGAGTGTGACAGAAGAGTGTGAGGCAGATGCTGCACATCTCTGCTTCATCCCACACGAATTGACACACAAGCCAGCGCTCCGTTCTAGCCATGACAGCTGGTTCCCATCGGCCTTCATGTTGGACTAAGGCACCCTGGAGAAAAAAGTTGAGATTTAAAGCATAAATCCGACTATAATGAGGAGGACTCGCTAACCATATTTCAGTGACAAGAATATGCCTTTGGTCAGTGGAGACTATATTAAGCGATATAACTGCAAAGATGTTCGCTCTCGTCTCTTGCATGCAGAGCACATGGTAGTTCATCAACTGGCATAAGCCGAATTTCACTCTGACCATATGACAGTTCTGACCGTCGTAGTCCGACGATGTCCACCGTATGCTCCAAAAAAGGGTGTTGCAGAGACAGTGACTTGCGCATGGATTATTTTTAAGTGATAGTAGCCTTGCGCTGCAGCTACTGCACTCTCTCCTCTCTCACCTGAGCCCGGTGTCATGACAGAGTCAAAAAGCCCAGAGGCGGGAGAGGGCGCAGGTGGCTGGCGCGACCGGGGCCCCTAGGCGTAGCCACCCCTAGGCGTGCCACCACACCCCGCATGTTCGGCAGTTGTTATGGGAGCGCAACCCGAATAACACCTGCCGTGCTCTGATGTGGCCCCCGTGTTGGTCCAATGCATCTACCACGTGGCCCGATTAGGGGCACATATAGAAGGTGCACCAAAGCACCGAGCCAGACATGTTATCGAGATGTCAGCTGCAGCGCAAATAGACGACATATGTCTTACACCCCTTAAACGTCTTCTCTTCAACCAGCATTACTGTCGGATCCTATGGACTTGTAATTTTGCGTATAGAATAGAAAACAGCAGATCGAACACGTTGAATGCTGACGATATCAAAAATCAGTGATACTTTTTTTTGAAGTTGACATATATCTCATCTCTGGCTGATTTGTTCGAGATAGCTCCTCTTCTTTGGCATCATTCTCATTTGGCGTCTGAGAGTTTGATTTACAAATCCGCTCACATAGTCAAATAACGTCAACAGTGTCAGCATAGTGGAATGGCTCACAAAATTTAGTTCCTGACCACCGTTGTTTGGCAGCCATTCTTTGAGCGAAGTAACATAAAGTTTGCCTCAAATACAATAAGCCCCCATTACCTTGAACCTGTATGGTGGGGGGGGGGGAGGGTTAAGTCAATCCATCCAAGCATATTCCCGGTTTCTCTATGAGGTCAGCTCTTCTGTCCTAACTTCAACACCGCGCATTTCCTGGAATTGCCAATGAAAAAACCACCTCAAATCCTCGTTTGAAACCGCCCATCAAAACGGGAAGGTTGCTTTTGAACCCTCCATAATACGTCTCCGCACATGGAGACGGGTTTAGATCTCGCTATATCCCCCGACACAATTTTGCGCATTTGCGCAACTATTTGCTAAACATACTCTGGGCCAATTATACAGCGCATGGTTGTATTCCTATTAAGTAAAATTAAGTCAGTACCAACAAACACATGATTGCTACTGCCTTATTATGGCCACTCACGTCGGAAATGGCACCTCTCCTTTGTATTCATCCTTCCTGTGGCCTTCAGTCATCTACTTCGCACCCTTTTTCTCCTTTGCTGATGATTATTTAATTCCTTTTTCTCGATATTCAGGCAAAATGTTACCCCGCAGTATGTATGCATATTTATGTATATTATATTGCTTTCACTTTGTTTCCAGGATGGAACTATCGGTGAGCAGTTTCTGCTGGAGGTTGAAAAGAAAATCGACAAATGGCAGGAACCTCCGCCAGTGAAACAAGTCAAACCGTTACCCGCTCCATTGGATCCACCAGCAAAGTATGTATTTACCACTGGCCTATATTTTTTTTTATCTCCCTAACACGTTCTCCATTTTCCTTCACTAGTTCCCACTAGTTTTTAATTTTGGACGACAGCATATATATCCCACATACGTGAGAAAAAGGGCGATCACGGAAACTGAATTTAGGGTCCTAGTATCTGAAAAGCAAACAAGATTTTATCGTCGGAGATGCGTCTAGTGCCGCGCCTCAGTGCTTGAAGGATATCGCCCTTGCTGACATGTCACGCCCTTTGTGGGCTGCAATGCAGTGGGGGCTGTTGTCTTGATTGCAGATATTTTCTCGTTCCCCGTCAGTGAACCACCTCCGAATGACAGCATCTATTGCTCTCGTTTACATCATCCGCACTGGTTGTCCCAGTCCCACGTATCTCGTTCTTGTCCCCGTTTGCACCTGTCTGCGCTTGTGTAGTTAGTAGTTGCTACTCTGGTGCAAGTCCATCCGTTTAGATGGGCCCTACGCTCCTCTTCATCACCAATTATCCGCAACCTGCCTTCAAGCCCGACAGGAAAGTCTCCCGCTTCCACGTTTTCCCTAAGCTCTTCATATGTGTTACTTCCCTCCGTCCGCTCTGCTGCAGATTGTGTTTCACGCGTGGGACTTTGCACACTGTAGAAAAACCACACAACGGTTGATGGATGTTGTTCCAGTGTGCCTAGTCTTGAGTGCATCTCTGACTCATTAATCGTTCACTTGTTCAAGCATTCTGGCGTCCTGGAAAGCGAAGATGTCTCCAGATGCTCCGCAGCGTCACGCCATGAGCTCATGCGGCATTCCGCGGTTGTACACGACCTACTACCTCCAGATTGTTAACGCTGTACACGAGAACTGTCAGGCCTTCTTCCTATGCAATAGAAGTCAGATGGGCGTGTGAGCACAAGTCAGAAAAAACTCACAAAACCAACATTTGGAGCACAGTATGTGGGTGATACCTTCATCGTCATCTAACGCGAAATATTCTCTGAATCTTGCGGGCTTTTTAATTCCTTTTTTCATGTCATGCAGTTCTCAGTAGGGACGACGGAGGACAATCAACTCCCACCCCTAGAAGTGGTTCACCGTAAGGTCGGCGGGAACCTGAAGACGGCTTTGCGCGGAAAGACCACAAACACTCACCAAGTTCCTAGGTATCACAGTAACCGCCTTTTTACCACAAACCCAGTCGTGTGAAAGCCCTCTGCAAGATAGGATATGCTCATAGCAGCCACACTCCACTGCTTTTAGCAGATGTTCACCCCAGATGGGTACTGTTGCAGCTTCCTAAAGCCTGATGAACAGCCGAGTCCAACGTCAGAATAATCGAAACTTTGGCAAACACTGGGGCGCATTATAAACGGTTGCTTGTCTCTTACATCCACTAGCTTACCTATTCATATTACCTCCCCAAAATGGGTACTCTGGAGATTTCTTACGTCGATCTGTGGCACAACGCAAATCCAATGAGAATGGACTATATAGTTCCAATCAACCCTTGCATTATGAATCTGTCTGGTGTCATTGCAGGATACCTGAAACAGTGTCAAACGCAAGTAGCACAAAGCTGACGACTGAATACCAAATCCAGCGGTATTCATTAAGGATCGAGTTGTTCACTTACAGTATCTTGCCTTTTTCATTAAATGATAACAGAAACTAAACTAGATAATTATGGATTTTTGACGGACGTTTAACAGGTTAACTGTTTGTAATTTCCTGCACTTCTGACCACCACCTAGAGGACCATCATCAAATCCAAATTCATCAGTTCGTCGTCAACGTACATCCTCTTTTACTGCATTTCGAGTATTTATTCGTGCAGGAGTGAATGCGTACTGCTTCATTGGCATTTTGAGGTAAAGGGTCTGCAAATGGATGACAGATGTCGTATCCAGGCAACCGCCTATCAAACCGAACTCTCAGCCAAGTTATAATAGCAGAGGATTCGTCGAAAGAAATGTGAGCACACTGGTACGACACTCTTGCGGACTTATTCGGCCTTAATTTAGTCAGTTAAAACCCTGCCCACGCACTATTTTCTGTTGAGATGCCCCTTTTTGCAAATATATAAATAGGAACAAAGGTCGTGGGTTCGAATCCCGGGTGGTCCACACTTGGGATTGGGTATGACTGGCTGCTGATTGCTAATAAGCCAGAAATGACCATTCCGGGCTCCCTTGTCTTTGTTGGTTCCATCTTATCAACATATGCTACACATCGCTATGCGAGGGCTCTTAAGTTAGCTCCAGAGCACAACGGAACATAAATTGTTCTGAAGCAGATCGAAGAGCCGCATACTATCATATATATATATATATATATATAGATTCCATCGTCGGAGGTAGGTTCAGTACGGCGGCTCACAGTATTTATGGGTTCTGAACATGCTGGCTCTACAGCTATTCGTGCAGGATGCACTGCAGGGGGGTGGAGGAGTTAATTGCTGTCCTGCTGATCATTGATTTTATTCTCCCTCGCCTCGCCTTGGGGCTGTGTCGGGATGGAAAGTGTCATTGACCTCGTCTGCATTGCCCGCGTTTGTTGTCCCGGACCCGCATGTCTATTTCTCGTCCCTCGTTTGCATCTGTCCGTGCACGTCTCATCGGTGGTTGCTGAGTCGTTGCCGGTGTCTCCGTTCCTATCGGGTTGGAGACGCCCATCATCGGTGTTCGTGCACAAACTATGTTCACCTGCGTCCACGTTCATGCCTGGCCGGAGGTCTTGCTGGTTTGCGTTCTACGCGGTTATCCCATCGAATGTGTTGGTGTGTGGCATAGGTTCACTGAGGCATGTGTTCTGGCTCGTTATGCGTTTGCTTGCGACCGCGAACAGCCTGACTTCTTGCCTGTGATTCTGCTGATTGAGTCGCACTCGTAAGGCCTGATAGGCCGCCGGGAGAATCGTACAACGGTTAATGGAAGAAGGTATGGTGTGCCAGGCTTCGAGCGTTTCTCTGGCTGTTTGGTCGATACCTCGGCCTAAGATTTCGGCGTCCTGGAAAGAAAAGGTGTGTCCAGAGGCCGCACAGTGTTCCGCCACCAACGAGAGCTGATCCACCCTTCTTACGGCCCTTGCGTGCTCACTCATGCGGGTCTGTAGTCGCTTACCGGTCTCTCCGACATAGTTCGCCTCACATGAACCGCACTGAACACGATAGACGCCGTTTCGCCGCGTGACAGGGGGGGCATTGGGTCTCATGACCAGACGTCAGGTTTGTGGGCGACGCCGATCCCCAGTGGTTGTAAGAGACGAGCAACAGCTTCAGATACGTTCTCGATATATGGCATTGCCCGCCACACTTTTGGTGGTTCTATCACTGGTCTTATAAATTGCCTCGGTTGTCTGCTGCGTTCTATGAAGCTACGAGATAACCGTTGGAGGTGAACATTCGTTGAAGATAATGGAGCTCGGCTGCTTTGTCGCCTTTCTCGCTACAATGAGTTTGCGCCCGTTTGTAAAGCGTCCGTACGCAGCTACGTTTGTGGCACAATGGGTGGTTACATTGGTAACTGAGGGCTTGACGTGTGTTGGTGGCCTTTCTATATACCGTTGTCCTTAGGCTGCCGTCGGTCTTACGGTGGACTAGGACGTCTAAGAACGCCATTTGACTGTTGGCCTCAGCCTCCATTGTGAACTGAATGTTTGGATAGATGGAGTTCAGGAGTGCGTGAAATTCGGCGACCATTTCGCGTTTGAGAACGACGAAATCATCGTCCACATACCGCACCCAAAATATTGGTCTGTGGTTCGTGAACACACGTTTATCTAACTTTTGAAGGACCGCCTCAGCAATGAAACCAGACAGCGGCGAACCCATCGGAGTCCCTTTTAATCTGTTCGTAGACCGTTCCCTCAAAGGTGAAGTAGGTTTTGAGGCAGAAAGTGAGCAGCTGGATGAGGTGCGCCCGTTTAGGCTTATTGATTACCTCGTCATAACGGTTCTCAAGCAAGTCACCGACAGTTTCAATTGCAAGGCTCTGAGGAATTGAGATGAAAAGTGAGGTAACATCAAATGATACCATGACTTCGTCTGCCTTAAGGTGTAAACCACGGAGTTTTTCCAAGAAATTGGTGGCTGAACGGACCGTTGTATTGGAGTCTGATGTAAGGCAGTTCAGACGTCGGAACAGCCATTTGGCCAGATTGAATGTGGGTGTTCCACGCAGGGATATGATGGGTCGAAGTGGAGCACCATGTTTGTGTACTTTGGGCAGCCCGTAGAATCTCGCCAAGGCTGAATCTGTAGGTTTTATTGTCAGTCGTTCAGCTTTCGAGATGGCCCTGTTACTCTGCAAACTAGCGAGCGTCGCATTGATTTTTGCCACTAGCTTCTTCATCGGATCTCCATCGCACCTGAGGTCGGCATGACGGTCATCGAGTAGAGCGTTGGCCTTCCGGAGGTATTCCGACTTATCGAGTACTACTGTGGAACGTCCCTTGTCGGCTGGCAGTATCACGATGCTCCTGTCAGCGTTCAGTGTCCTGAGGGCATCCTGCTCCAGTCTTGGAATAGCCGCACGTGGTTTGTGTGTCAACAGTAAGGACGTAACCTGTTGTCTGATGAGGTGCTTTGTATCTTCCGCCTCCTGGGAGTGCTTTAAGACCGACTCAATGGTGGCCATAAGATTAACCGGCTTGGCATCCGCAGTGTTGAAGGATGCTTCATGTTTTAGCACTTGAAACTGTACCGGTGTAAGTTCTTTGGAGGACCAGCGTCTCGTCGTGATCTTGTGTGGTGGGGCTTAACTTTTGGAATTTAACTCTCAGCTCCATATCTCGTCTAGATCGCAGTTCTCTGGCTCGATTATTGATTACTCGGTCCAACAGTGATGCACCGTTCTTTCCTATGAGCTCTAAACACTTCGGAATAACCTGGCTAAAAATTCTGTGGTATTTCTGCAGCCTCAACTGGCAGTCCTGTTCATTCGCCTGCCATGTTGCATCACCCATTGCTTCGCCAGCGTTGTGTTCACCGGTGGCTTGTAGGATAGGCTTTTCGGTAGCACACGGTTGTCGAGGCATCTGTGGAGGAATTCGATTTGCGCGTACGTTGAAGACACGCGAAGAGCAAAGATTTCCCATCGACGTGCTGACTCTAGCGCTTCGCGCCCGAAAATATTGCTAATTGAAGCGAAAATGCGCGTCCCCGGGCATAAATCAGAGGAAGAGGCGATCATGGGAAAAATAGGTTTAATATTCTGACGTTTCAAAATCAAACAAGATTCCATCGTCGGAGGTAGGTTCAGTTCAGCGGCTCACAGTATTTATGGGTTTTGAACATGCTGGCTCTACAGCTATTCGTGCAGGATGCACTGCAGGGGGTGGGGAGTTAATTGCTGTCCTGCTGATCATTGATTTTTATTCTCCCTCGCCTTTTCTTTTATTAAACCTATATATATATATATATATATATATATATATATATATATATATATATATATATATATATATATTGATACGTAAGTAGTGAAAGGAAGGCATCCCAAGAAATAAAGTTGAAGTTGAATACGTTCTATGGGAAATGGAGCTTTATTGTGTAAATTTTCAACACCGGTTCTCCGGGTCGTCGTCAGACGCAGGCGGGTAGCAAATGTGGCAAAAACAGTTGACATCGTAATCACGCGATATATATATATATATATATATATATATATATATATATATAAAGTTTGGATTCTTCGTGTAGGCCTGCATGTATAACCCGTATCTCCACTTTCCATTGGTACTATTCAGAAAACGTGGTGGTCGGCGATACCGCAAGATGAAGGAGCGTTTGGGCATGACTGAACTCCGTCGAACGGCCAACCGCATTCAGTTCGGCGAAGTGACCGAGGATGCCTACCAATCAGATCTGGGCTTCTCTATGGGCTCATTAGGGCAGCGTGGCGTGGCCGGCCATCTGCGCGCTCCACAAGCTGACTCAAAGACCAAGGCTCGAGTGAGCAAGGCGCTGCAACAGAAACTGGCGCGCTATGGTGGCCTTTCGACAATGCCAACAACCTCTTTAGCGGCCACTGCTTGGGGTGGCAAGTCGACAGTTGGTACTCGGGGGCACGAATCATCCGCGGGTACCGCCTCCTCCGTCACCTTTACTCCTCTCCAGGTCAGCTTTATGGGCCTTGTATTCGTGCCTTTAAAAAGTTTATACGGTATTTTGTTTGTTTTGGCTTTATCTGCGTTTCCCTTTGCAGACCAGGTAGCCAGTCCTGTGTGTTAGATGGTTAAAATATGTTGGCCGTATCGCGGCACGGGTTCCCTGTACCACCTATTTTCGTTTTTATCCATTGTATGAGTGTGTTAAGTCAAAACTGCCTGCCTACTTTATTTAGGGACACCCTCTCGTTTGCCCTACAACACCAGCAGGGAGCTTGTTGAGAGAGGAGGGGGAGGGGGAAGAAGTGGGTTAGGAGTCTTAAAAAACTGACGACAGTTGAAAGTTAGTCAATGTACTCGATGTGGACCGCCACTGATATGGGAGGTGGCGTTTGTAGTGAGCACAATGGGTTATGAGTTATCAATAAGCCTAGTTGTAGGCTCCTTGTAATTTGTTTGTGTCCCTTTCGACTTCAGCTCTTAATAACGCGCTGGACTGTTGGCAGTTACCTTTTTTGCGACTTTGTGAAGCTCATTAACTTTCGCACTTTCTCGCATACGGGAACTTTTTCCTGAAAGATTACAGAATGCTTCATGAACGTTTTTCATTGAGCGACTCAACCCGAATAAAGGCAAATGTTTCAGTTTCAAGCAAGAACAAAAGGCCTGGTTCAGTCTCGAAACTACATTGTTATCTGTTCTAAATTGTGGAGAAGTGAAGGTGACTGCAAGGCATTATATGCAGGTGGCAGGTTGACATGCCAATTAATTAAGTTCGGAAATTCAGTCAGCTTACCGTTTGCCCTCGTTTTAGCCCGAGCAAGTATTCTAGCTCCTCACATCCTGACGGTATAACCCCAACTAAGATAGTATTAGTTGGTTTGAAACAATTGGTTTCCACTCGTGAGCGTATCCCAGCTTTCGTTCAACATGGTTTGCGAACGTTTGGTGATAGCTAGGACATGGAATACGATATACAATATCAGGTTTCCTACCAGTTTTTACTTTTTGATCATGCGACGCGTATGGCGCCTTCAGACCTCCCAACAGCTAGGTCTGCAGAAAAGATTCAGCCACATCGGAATTACTCGCATTATATGGGCTAGTAAATCACCTATTCAGATTGTTATTCGTTATGGGATTCTCCTGGGCGTACGCGAAAACCTTCATCCCTCATGAATTTCTCGTGCTTTGAGCATAGAACACCTGTTTAACGGTCATGGATTACAGATTAAGATTCTAGTCCAGTATTATGGCTCAGTGACCACATCTCCTATCTTTGTTGTGTTTGTAGGGTCTCGAAATTGTCAATCCAATGGCATCGGAACGTCAGGTGGACGAACACAAGAAATATTTCAGTGCCACAGCCGGCTTCGTCAATGTCCAGGGCAAGAAGCCTGCCGCCGCCGACGCCAACGAAAGTGCACAGAATCACACGTCAAACATGGACTAAACTTTCGTGTTCTCTTGTTAACATCCTTGTAAATAATTACTTTTAATACAACTCTTACTCTTGACAAGGGAGCCCATAAGCATGCCACGTCAGCAGTCTAAATCACAGTATTTAGGTGGCAGTTTTCAATAACAATTGGGCTCGGCGCTGCAGTCTTGTCAGGTAATGTGGGATGCGAAATATTGCTTGTATGTCGAACTATTGCCCATATCTTTCAAGACGCCAGGCAAACCACGAATCTAGCAGATGCGCAAACCGTGATATTAAGCTCAAGTCAGTTGCCACACGGAAGTCTGCTGGCTTTCAATTGTGTGTCCTTCCGGCCACACCTGCAGGGTACGCTGAATGCGTAGTGCGTTTTTCCCCCTTCTGTTCTATATATTGGATTCCGGTTGGTGGAAAGGATGCGCCCAGTTGATTCCCTTCTTATCGGGCTTTTGTAGGAAAATGCGTCTTCGGTTGCTGTTCCCATGTAAGGAAACTGGTTTCGCTTTGGAATAGCTCACTAATTTCTGCAAATTTTCGGTAGAACCTGTTTACATTCGTCCACCAGATCACAAACCGCGTGTTGTGTATTTTCTTTGGACCAACTCCACATAAACCTGTATTTATTTAAAGGGCGCTGTCTGGTGCTCAGCCGTTCGAAATGCAGGGAAATTCCGTGGCGTAATTTGGGCCTGGCAACGATAAGTCAGGAGAATATGTGAGCAACCATGGGGGGCTCACGAAATGCTCTCAAGTATAAACCTTGAAAGGCAGAACACCCCGAACCTGCATTTATAAGCTGTGTACTTTTCTGAGAAGATGCAATAAATTAAGTCCGTGTATTTCCTGCTAAATAGGACTAACTTTACACAGTCATTAAAAACGAAGGGAATTCTTAGATCTACAATGGAAGTGGAAACCAAAATATTCTCATATGTTGTGCCTCTAGGTTGTTAAATTTCGCATTCGTGTTATCATAACCGACGGGGAGGCCATTTCGCAATGTATTGCGTCGAGACCACTGTAAATCCTGGTGTTAACTCAATGGCGCATTTTCTAAGTGCGATAATATTTTTCTCTTAAGCCTGTGATTATAATTTGTTCTTTCCAGATTCTGCTGCATTCACAGCACCCAACCTAGCTAATAGCACTTTTGGACGGAATCTTGGGTTGCAGCAAAGAGTCCATGGTGCTAACACAGCTCCATCCGCGGGATCGTTAGTCTTTTATTTTTAGCACAACATTATGCACCTACGTTCTTGATGTAGTTTACCCTGTGGGAAAATGCGCGCGAGTAAACTTCCACCAGTTACTTGCTTTCGGCTGGCGAGCTATCAACGTGTTCATCTGTAAAAGTACAAGTTGTGGGATTTAACTTGAATGCCGAGCATTACATGTAACCAGCAAAAGATAGTTTTCAAGGAATTGTGTTGACTAACAGACCGTGGTGTCTGAAACAACAGGCAGAAATTTGGGCCACCGAAACAGCTCACCTTGCCAATGCGTAAGTTTGAACGCCTTTTTACTGAAATGCTAATTCGGAAAGCAGTACCCGTTTGTGCCCCTTTGTTCGTCCATCATTCTTACCTACAACTGTATTTCATATTGGGTTCAAGTGAGAATCCGAAACCTCAAGCGAATAATCGTCTTATTTCTGCGACCACAACTCATTTTTCTGTTTGATTGCTATTCATCATGCAATCCTGTGTCTTTCTTAACTTGTAGACTGAGGAATTCGTAAGTAACTAGATGAATCAATTACTGTTGGAAGGAATTTTTCTGACTACCTGCAGTCTCTATGGCTATGACTGGCTGATAAGAGCTACTGAGCTATAAAATTGTCATTACAGTCTCCCTTTCTTTTGAAGACAATGCTCATCTGCCAATGATACTAGCCGCTGTGCGGCTGCTGGCGGGGGTCGAGCGTGAGCCCCAAGGTTGAACGGACGAATGGGCTCCGTTACCAATCGAGATGTCTTCATCGCCTGATTGCCATACTGCCCGAAGCGTTGAAATCACCGAGCTCTTACTATTTTACACTTTTTGCTCGTGATTGTGCATCGTTCGTATTTTTTGATTTTCAAAGAGTTCTCTAGAGCAGGGCAATATAGTTTGTTACTCTCGGGTGGTGAATTCGGGTGTCACGATCGATGCCTCTCTTTGAGGAAGACTTGTTGATAATACACGCCCTATAATTAGGCGTGAGTTCCGTTTTATTTCAGTCCATTCAATCAAGTTGCAACATGTCAAGAAAGGCTTCTGAATATTTTAATTTTTACATAATCCTGATTTAATTGGAGCCAGAATTAAATTTTTTGTTTGTTCGTGCTTACGTCTTAAGACTTTTTTTAAGATAATTTTTGTTAATTGCATTCATCCTTTCGATTTGAAGCCTGCGTTCGGTTGAGTCAAATGTATCTTTATGTTTCCAATATTTCGCCGGCCTATTGCCCTCGCAAAACAAAACAATTTCAAGAGGTAGGAGATTACTTCAGCTGAAACAGCAGTCCAAAATGGTTTTATAGTCGGAATTTTCGAGATATAACAAAGATTTGATTATTTTTTTATTTAGAATTTATATTTGGTTAGGACTGGCAAGGCACTGTCAAAGAAGCTGTTCAGCAATTCGAGTAATTTATGGCACCTGGTGATTAAATATAAACTTTAGAGACGCCATGATAGCAGTTATGTTTTTCCTTTAGAAAGTTACCAAGGGTTGTATATTGTTGCGTTTTAAGTCTGCGAGATCAAAACGTCGATCGTGAGACTATGTTCAATGTACTATTTTATATATTCTTAAATTGAGAAACTAGTGTCCGACTACTGGGAAATCACTTTTACTAAAAATCCATTCATTTTCGTTGCCCTTAGTAAGTTTTTTTCATTCATTTATGTCTGGGTCATGAATATTACTCAAAACAGCTATATGCCTGCCCACCACGGTTGACACGGTGCAGAATTGCATTGGCTAAAAATACCCCCTCAATCATAATAGCCGGTTTGCTTTATACACAAGTGGCATGTTCTTTGTTTCCTTCGGCAGCACCTGCCATCCCTCACAACTAGCCTTTGTCGGTTTCCAAGTGTTAGGGAGCGCTGATCGTTTTCATGCAGTCAAAGCCCTAAACTCTATTTTGGCGATGTTAAGCTTTATTGCCGTTGCTTCACTCGTATCCAATTTCTGACTAGGCAGAATCCGAGGATTTCTTTAGTGTTTTCCTGTTATCTCTTTTCATCTCCTTCTATCCTTTAATCAACGACAACTTCCGTCTTCTTCAAACATTTCGGTCTTAGCCAATAAATTATTATCAGTTTCTCTATATATATTTAAGGAGGCCTTGTCTTTGGATGGTCGATACGTACCGCTGTTACATTTGAAAAAAGAGCAAAAGCTCCCATGAATTTTGCCCAGCAATAACAAGTTCTAGCCTTTCACCACACAATATCAGTAATTGATTTTAAACCCGTTTTGGTTGGAGTTCTAGGGAATTATTGGAAAAATAGGACGTTCTTAGGAATTGATAACCTGCGCTTTTCCGCACCTATAGAGCGGAGACTACAAATTTCCGGTACCGTTTGTTATGAGACAGAGAAAATAGTTTAAATATATGTGTACATACATTATGGCCAACAGCGAGATCACCCATGACACAGTATTGGAAAGATTTGGTTTGCGATGTACGTGTCCATCGTTTGCGTCTGCATTATTTCAATCAGAAATTGTTATGTGCAGCTAAGTCGTTAATATTTGCTGTCCGATGTGCTTGAAAACCAGGATTTAAACGGAAAGATAAATAATTTGGATCAATAATTTTGGAAAATGTTAATAAGTTAATTCATAAGAAAATTTGAAGTTCGAACGAAAAATAACGTCGATTATGATTTAGATCAGGTCTTTCGCGCTTGTAAGTAATATGCAACTTAAAAGTTGTATATTTGTTTATAGAGCTACGAATATATCCATGCATAATGACTAGTTTTTGTACAAAGAAAACAACTATTTATTCTTTTCTGAGAGTTAAAGTTTGTTTCAATTTTTGGTGCTTTTTACTCATCTAGCTATTAATGTTTTAGTGAAGCAGTTTTTTCTCCGATTTTTTTTAAATTGGCGGCTCGCTGAACTCCGCCTCCGATTTACCGTAGGAGTTTTTTTTACTGCTTCTTTTCTAGTTCACCGTTTATGTTAAAGATTGTTGTCTATTGTTTTAAAAATGGCAAAACGTTCTGAATCGGATATGCCTACCATATTGTTAATTTCTGCTGTTAATATGGCTGTTCACATAGAGCAGCAATCATCCACTTTGTATTTGTTTATACCGCGATACTAAGTTTGAAATGACGGGGCTCTCTGGGCCTTAAATATACCATTTATTTATTTATTTATACAAATCACGTTTTTTTTCAATTCCTCCATTGCGCTTCGGTTTTGTTTATTATACTGTTGAACCTTCCACACTTCTTGATCTGCCGAACCGAACGCACACAGCCTCTAAGACAGCGAAACCAATCGCAAACGCCACCGATCGCTATCACCCAATCGACTGATCAAGTGGCCTGTAATTCACTCTCACATGAAGTTTATTAACTCAGGGCCACATCACGCTAGAGGACAGACGCATGCGCAGGCCCTGAATTCAACACGCGTTGGAGCTGCTGACCACCACTGATTTATTGTACAGAATACAAAACTCCTGCTGGTCTTCTCCTTCACATACTTTACAGAACAGGGCATGATTATCGTACGGGATATGAGTACAACCATAGCTTCAACCCCTACAATGCAGTTTTTAAGCATTTTGCGTGTTCTGTTATTGTGAAGCGACTACGCACCCGATTAAGTTAATCATTTTTGGTGTGCATCATATTTACTGTTACATTTGTTTTGCAGTTACCTCGATCATATGATTAATCAATCCCACTTCGTCTGTTCTCTGATAATTCCATGTACTTACCGCTAAACCATTATTTCATTGAGTTTTAGATGCGAGAAGAAATTTTTTATATGACATGCAGACAATAAAACCTTAGTTGTTTAAGAGACCATTGATTAGCTATGCCACCCAACCTAAAGGACATTTTAAGTTAGATAGTTTGTAGCCGCTGGATTTAAATTAACCCAAAGCATAGCGGCCCAGATAGTCAGAAGTTGTAACCGCATTTCTAAAACACGCTTTCATCGGCCATTACTTTTCGGTATTGCCATTCTATTTAATTTCAATTTTAACGCCCTAACTTTACAACTTTTTTATAGTTCGTCGAAGTTCATATTTCAATATTTGTTGTACAGCCTATATGCAATGAAAAACTTTAGTCTGTACTATTCGCTGTATCTGTAATACATTTTGAGATATGATTTGACTATTAATTTGAAACTTTGTTCCAACAGCAGTCCTTGCGAAAAAATTTAGAACGTGCCGCGGAAAAACGTTTTGCCCACGAAGCGCCTCATCATGATGAGGCCGGCACCATGATTTTGCACTCCCACCTGGATTTTTCCTGTCCAAACGTCTAATAGTCTGATTCGCGGTCGCCGCGCGTTGATGAGGCCGGAAACTGTCTTCTCGTGAGGGGTGAATTGCCTAGGTGTCAACACGGCTTACTAACCCTACCGGGGTTACCGGTTCAGCCAATCAGAGTACGGAATACTACCCAACTGTGCATGACTCTGTGAAAGTGCTAAAATCGCTATTGCGATATCGCACACTATTGGTGCCTTCGTTTTCTCTAGTAGCAAACGGTACCGATACGCTTTCGCGTCGATATTTATTTTTCGTGATATACATATCGATCAGGTGTTCATTTTGTCCGCTTACAAGATGTAGTACTTATAGGTTTTTGCGGGATATTCTGCAAACGATAGAGGCGTTACACTCAAATACCAATTTAAACTCTAAATGCTTCCATTTTGTCTTTCCTATCTCTTCCCGTTATCCCTAACGCATTATTATGCGTTTACTTTCAAATAGCATTTAAGGAGTATGCCATTTACAGTGGCTTGCTGTGAAGAGCTGTGGCTGGATAGTTAGGGTGCTGGGCTTCTAATCAACAGGGGTTGCATATAGATGTCTGATGACGACTTATAAGCCAGACATAGTGATTCCTGTCTCCCCCTTTCTTTATCAATAATGTTCTTCTGCCTATACAGATACAAGGATAGGTTGTTATCCACCCGTATTCATTGTGTTGGTGGAAGCTGTTTACCGAAAGCTGGTTAGGGCTTGTTGTCTACAATCAAAGAGTGATTTTAAAAATATATTAGATCGATTTTCCACTTGATGGTGCCGTTGTTTTTATTTATTTGAAGGCTTGCATATGGCCATCAAGCGATCTTTTCAGTTTTTGGTAACTTCAAACTTGAGATCGGATGACCTTCTGCTTCTATTTGCATTTCAGGTATCAAAGGCCTCTAAATATCGGTAATGATGCTGTTGATGACACAAATGCCCACTTTGAATCCATATAAGTTTTTACCCGTGCAGAATGTCCTTTAATGTTCAGCGTTTGCCATTAACATACATACTAGTTTCATCGTTGACTCGTGCAACAAAAGTTCGTCTGACAAAGTCATCACTTTTGTGCCCCCAGATATTCTGGGGGGGGGGGGCATCCTAATGCAAGAGGTGATGAATGAATACACAACCTCACAACTGACTCCGGAAGTCGTTGTCCAGTAGTCTGGTATTTTATTGGTGGAATTTAGCTGCCAATCGTTCTGCTGAACCACTGGATTCCTTAGCCTCTGTGCAGCTACGTTGCCGATAGTTGCCGGCCACTAAAGAACCAGTGTTTCCAACTACCGTGTACGTCTTAACAGCCGATGTTGGCTCCCAATACAAATGGAATCTTTTCTGCTGACGAAGTTATATGCCTGGTAATCGTAAGCTTAAGATTTTTCCAGAGAAATCCCCAAATAATACCATTAGTTGAATCGGGTTGTTTTTTAATGGCCTCATTTATAGGGGCGTTCGCGTCGTCTATCTGTCATAACGCGATTCTGTATCCTCTAATCACCGGCTTTCAGCTTTCTTCTAATGATTCTAACAATATACCATCGTTAAAATAGTAGAATTGCCACACCTTTGGTTGTATTATCGACCCTCTAGGCTGTGCTGGGAAGATGGATAAATCACTGGCAACTAGAAAACGCATGTGAAATCATCACAAATCTTTATTAACCTCCCTTTTTAAGCATTCAGTCATCAGAATACTTTTTAATATCTGCTTAAGAATAACCAATCGTATCGAGCTTGTTTCCTAGGCTTGTGTTTAAATATTAAATGTTTCACATTCTACGATACTCACACTGGCATGTCTATCTTCCCTCCTTTGGGGTCTTTGAAACTCTAATTTTGAAGGATTGCGCGGGCATGGGGCTCAATCCTGTCACCTTTCCTACCAGTATCATGAAATGTTGGAGCTTTAAGTGTTGTAACACGCAGTTATAAATACAAGCAAGAATCAAGCATGTAAAAATACGCTGTCTGAGTAGCGTGTCGTTTGACCGAAATTCTTTCAAGTTCTAAAGACAGATGAGACTGAAAGTTTTCATTCATAATTTTTTCCATGCTCGTTGAGAGGTCCTCATAGAGCAGTCCATAACATCGTTTTGTCTATCACATCAGCCCACAATCTTGGCTTCTATAAGTCAAAAGGACTAAGACCGTAAAAAATATGCCCACCGGAAGAATTTCGTCATTCACAATCTTATTTAACCGGGACCTCGGCTTCTCTGTTACTTTCATAACATGATCAGCTCCAACTAAACTGATTTTGGCTGGTAACTTTAAATCCAAACCAGTGATGCCGTCCGCATGATACTGACTGCCCTTATGTACAGGGATGCTACGGATTGAAAAAGACCCGAAATCCCAAAAAAATCTTCTAGCTCAAGCACTGAAATCTGCAGCAAGCCGTTGTTTATTTCGGAGGCTTTTTACTTCGTCACTAGCCACATTAGTTTGGAGGTTCAATTTCAATTTTTGAGAACTTGTAACCCTTGAACCATTATTTTTTTGTCAGTTTTAGTATATTTTCATGCATTGACATAATGGAAATCTCTTGATTTTTGCTTTCTTTAATGCCTTTCCGTTCTTGTGATCTTATCCGATCTTCTTTAGTAAGGCTTCTAGTTCCAGGTGCCACATTTTATCACATGGAAGTTTTATCATTCCTACAGAATAATATATTTTTAGGAAACTGTACGGGCTTTAATGACTCTCATATCAACTGTAGTGTTTTTGATTTTTAGTTTTGTGGCTTCCTGGAGAATGGCAATGCTACTAAAAATTGGCCTTTCAACACACAACTTGCTCGTGACCCTCAGCTTTCTTATCATATGTTTCTACGTGATCATTTGCCCGCACAATAAGGTTGAAGAGTCCTTCAACACACAAGCTATTCATGACATTATTTATTACGCTGGCAATGTTTCTCAGGTAATTTTCTCTTCATTAAACTTTATGCTTGTAGTATGACCACTTAGTCTTTCCTGGGGCTGTTCCGAGGACGTTTCTGGGCCCCTTGGCACTTTCCTTATTTACACTTCCGCTGTCCCCGTTTTTTTCAAAGACCTGCGTTTACACAATTGGTAGGTACCTCTTTGATCACGATTTGATCCCTTAGCGCGAACGTGTCTCGGGTTGTTTTTCCTTATGGGGTTAAGTGCACTGGCGAATGCTGCGAGACAACACTTTGGTAGCTCAATTGGCAATCGCTTCCTACTCATAACAGCTCTCCAGTTTCATGTAATGTTCTATGCCTCCCGATGCCTTCCAAACACCTTTGCGTTCGTTCTGGGTTAGTATTTTTATTTTCCTTCATGTATTTATTTGATTTTACGTCTAGCATTTCTAATTATCGTTTGTGAGAACACAAATACTCCTTGTGCTTTTTTTCCTTGCAAGTTATCATGATCCAATACTACGTGTTTGATACTATCACTGAACTCAAGCCGTTACTTGATCCATTATTTTTCGCGTCAAGGGTTGCGAAAGAGAAGGTGGACATCTCGGTAACTAGGATTATTGCATTCAATAGAGCGTTCTAGGCATTTAATTTTCAAGCGGCTCCATTTTTAAGAGTAGTTAACCACACCTATTGTGCTTTGCGACCCCTCAGACCCGAGGCATAGTACATTAAGCCTCGATGAAAAAAAAGTTACAAGTGTTTGCATTTCCAGCAAAAAAATATGTCTTGCCAATTTTTCCGAGTTTGGCTGCTATACTGAGCCTGTATACAAACAACCGAACGAGTCAGTGTCTTAGTTTTCGTCATTAGCTATAGTTATCCATCATCAGGTCGGTAAAATCTATGCATGTATTTCGTGTATAATAGTAACTTTCTTGACATTATTTTTACTATTCTGTAGTCTTACACTCCCTGGCTGCGCTTCTACAGGGCGCCGATTTGCGCTTCATCTTCCTCTCGGGCCTCGCTATTCTCGCGTTTCGAGCCGAACTGATTCTTTTTTATGGACCGCTACTACTTTTTGGACTTAACTTTCAATTAGTTAAAATACGGCCAGCGCTCATTCTAGCGGGTTTCATGACAACTTTTGGAGCCGTATGTAAGTATCACATGACTGCTTATAAATTAGCACTATTGTTTTGATTAATATTGCGTTTTGATTATCGGAATTACTTAGCATCAGTTACGGCCGGCCTTTTTATTCTCTAAGTGCCCTTTGGTACTTTTAATTATCTCATATTAATTCGAAGACTTAAAAGACTTCATGAATGCTTTCTGCATACAGCGCTTTGCAATATCCTTAAGCTAATTGAAGGATAGTTTTTTTGCCGAGTAGAACCAAGAGTGACACCAAGTACCCATCACCATACTTTTGTTTCGTTCTTTTATCCGTGTTAGAATCTCATTTAAAATATTTTCCTTGAATGCTGGGCTATTTAATGTGATAAAGGCATGTAAATCAGTCATAGTATTTTATAGTATGTTTTTAGAGTTCCTTTATAATTCTACACATCATTAAAATATTTCTATGAATGACGGCAAGGAAGAACATGCGATCAACCTCAACGGCATCTGTATCAGACTTAGCTTTTGGACTCGTAAGGTTACTCATCTTCATAGGCCATAAAGGAACGACAGCACATCTTTGTATTTGGACGTTACTGGGGAGGAAATCGAAGCTGTGTTCGTGGCCGAGCTCGAACCGCGCTGTCAGACTTCAAGTGACCTCACGGTGCAGTGACCGTGTGCGTACTTGACTGAAAACTGGACCGCGGTGCACGGCCGCGTGAACGTAATATATGATAGCAGGGGGATATATCAATCTATCTCTTTATGACTAGCCATTATTTGCATGTCCACCAAGTCGAATTTAGGTTCCACATCTATTGTGTGCATGGTGGCTTGAGACAATTGATAAACTTTTCAAATAACCCGTTTTGGATTGCGTATTCGTGAGCTTGTCGTTGTGTTGTCTGATCCATATAATGGCAAAGGCAGCAGTGTCCTGGAAATTGATGAAACCTCCGACTGCTCGCCTGCACCCATTCGTATCACGGAATTTGACACCATTCCATTGTACACCTGCATCCATTCTTCCTTTATCTGCACGACCGTGGTCAGCACAGTGGCTGCCGTATGCTGGGCTGTATCCACGCCAAACCAACACAGTTCGCTTCATCTGATACATTCTTTATTTACGGTGAATGGTACCAACCACCCAAGGGTTCACGATCGCTGTTGTGTTAGGGTGCTCGTTCAAAAGATAAAAACGCACTATAGCGAACCGGAGGGACGAATACATGAGATACAGCCTCTACAGGGCCAGTTAGCGAGGATCGGTTACTCAGACAACTTAATTAACCACTGTCTCCTCACGCGTCCGGGAGCGACCAGCGGGACAGGCCAACGAGCATTTTCACGCCCTCTACCATTTTTAAGGAATATATCAGAAGCGACCGAACACATAACCCCGGGTTGGTATAACTGATGCCCATCCTCTGGAAACATCCATGCGTATTAGAGTCATGCAGAAAAACGGCCGACTGGACCCAGGTGAACAATCAAGTATAATATAAAATCCGCTGTCACGACTGTCCTCACCAATATATAGTCTGAATGCCACAACGACTTGGCTTAGAAATATACGAATACAAACGAAACATTTGCAGAGGCGACCCGGTATCGCAGTTCACTACCCACGCCCTGCGGAGAAACCACGAAATCGACTCCGGGCACGCAGATAACGGCGTGGGCTGGCAGTAGGACAGGACAACAGTTAGTGGAGACAGAGGGCTTCTGCCACCAACACAATAAACAGGCGCATTGATATAATCCCTTGCTATCACACATTACTCTCATCCGGGCTAAATGGTGCAGCCAAATTCTCAGCCAAGAGTGCACACGCTCGCTGCACCACGAGGTCGCCCGTAGTATTGTCAGACAACAAAACCGTTCTGTTGTTGTTCTCATATAATCTCTTCCGATGAACACCTGCGCAATTCCGAAACTTCAGATGAATACATCTTCCGTTCAGGTGATTGTATGTTCTTGCTTTTATTGCGAACAATATCATGCCTACTCAACGATTTGTTGCGTTTTGAAGATGTTATAATCACCCTTTATACCCAGAGTTTTTGGGTTTATGTAATGCGGTCGACTGTTTAATATTTAAATCACCAAGGCCGAGTCTCAGTCTACATATTGTGTTTCTTCCGTGCTTCTTTGTAGGCACTTCTGTATTTGTGGACTCATTTTTTTGGCGTCGTTGGCTTTGGCCGGAGGGTGAAGTTTTCTACTTTAACGCCATTGAGAATAAAAGCAGCCAGTGGGGTGTATCCTTTTCTGTTCTTGTTTTTTTTGGCCTGGATCGCAAACTACCAACTGACTTTCTGCATATTCTTCTAGAAGAAGTGGAGAGTTTTTGCATTAGTTAAATATGCTGCTTTTATAACAGCCTCAGTTTTTTTGCTTTTCAGAAATAGAGGCCCATTCTTTATTCTAAATACTGTTGACATCTCTTCTGAGCCTGACGCTAGGATTTGGCTGGCTGATGACGGCAAATAAATTGTACGTGCTGATCCCAATTTCCCTTTATGTTTTTGGCAAGAGCGTTCTAAACTATTGTTAGCTTCTCGGTAGTCTGGTTGTCGCTTTGCGTTCTGCTACACGATTAATGAATCACTACCCCGCATGCCTGTAGATTTCACACTTTACCGACAGGGTATACGCCCATGGTTCAGTTGGCAGGGTTTTATCTGAAGTTCTTAACGGCTAGGAAACGTAATTTACGGGCGAAAGTAGGGCTGACTGGCGGCGGCAAGCAGGCCAAAAATGGTCATCCAAGTTATATTTTTTGTCCGTAAGGCTTCTCAAAATGTGTACTGTTTCTCTCGCATGTGGTTACTGACGGTGTTTTCGTGTAGTGGTCAACCTTATAGACCTCAAACATGCGGCTTTACCCTGTTATGCACGAGATTTTCTGTTTCTATGTATATTCGTTTGGATTGTCTTACGTAGCTGCCTTTGCATACTTGCTTTAGAATTTGTTAAAGCGGTGTACGCTCAATACAATAAAATTTAGAGGCTGGACTACTTGCTGTCTGTCTTCAACAAACACCTTTATTATCGATCTTCTCCAGCAGCCCCTTTGTTAGGGCTTCTTTGTGAACGAACTATTTCTAGACGACATGCTAGGGCTTCGCATGTGGGTGGTATGCTAGTGAGCGATGAATTGCCGTTCTGGTAGTTGCATTAAGCCACTAGGCACGTTCAATACCGGAACGGGATTTCCCGCTCACTGGCTGAATACCTGTCATTCGGTCCATCGTTCCCGCTCATTATTCACTTGGCAACTTGTTCTAAAAATGCCTCTCAGCAAATAAAAGAAAACTTGAATGCTTATTTCGGGCTTATTCACCATGATCATTCAGCTACAATCCGTATAAGTACGATCTTTACTTCAAGCCCTGGTCACTTGCCCTCAGCTTCATCACTCTATCAGTGAGCCACGTTTTGGCTGAAAAAATCACCAGTGCCGAAATTCGCTTTATAGTGATGCCATTCGACAGTCTGTTTTACTGGCTGAATTAAAACGAGGGTTTCTATCGGTTCCTTAACTTTTATCTATAGACACTCCCTTTCTACTGGTATTTTTTGATCGGCCTTCCCAAGGCCCTGCTTTGTACAACGTTCCTCGTTATATTGGCAAATTTAAGTATCCTTTGCGACCGACGCGCCCGGATGCGATACCCAACAACCTTGCTTTTATGGTCTAGAATTGGCTGCAATCAGCTTTGTTTTGGTATACTCATTCCTTCCACACAAAGAGTTACGCTTCGTTCTCTACGCTGTTCCAATATTCAACTTTATGGCGGCCTTCTCTTGGGAGAGCATGTAAGTTATTCCTAAATGGACGTTTTAAGAGTTTTGGAGTATCTACTATCGATTAATAGGTAGTTATCGACTTTTAATGTAAATAACTACTTTCAGATTTGGTCCAGTTAGTCTTGTGTACTTTTACGTTTTGGCACTCATTTTCTAGGTAACAAACTGCTTAATGGAGTTTGATACCCATAGAGGCTAGAGCAAGAGGTGAGCGTCATTATTTCCTTCAACTCATCTTCAAAGTGGCCGTTTTTTCACCCCGCCTACCTTTTAAATCCTCCTCCATCGCCACAATAGTGCTCCCTTCCCCTCTCATGAACGTTCTAGTCGAGTGGTAGTTTTTGCTGCTGTTGTTGGTTGTGCTTGAGTCACCTGTGTGATGCACTTAAACCCTAATAATGTAGCTGACCATACAATCTATATTTTTGTAGATTGTCATCCATTGTCTTCGCGGCAAACCCCGCTGGAAGGCACTTTCCATTTCCTACAGCCGTTTTTCTCTATCGCCTTAGTTAGCTAAATTGAAGACTAGGTAGCAAGCGCAAGCGGCACCGAGCACAGTACTCCATGGAAAGCGACTTCGGTGAACGTGTTGAAACTATTGCAGTCATTTAACCCATCGGAATGTTGGAATGCTTGCATTTGTAAGGTCGAAATTCATGCCAAACAGGCTATCAAAAATTGCGATACTCCGCCTCATCTCTATTGAAAGGGATAAAAGTCTGGCGACCTTCACCTTCGCTCCTAGGGTTACAACTCAGGTGATGCCTGCCTCAGAGCTAAGTAAATCAATCCCAGAAGGGATGTTCGAGTCCACCCTAAAACATTGTTGGACCCTCGATGGCCAGAAAATTCCCGGGTGCATTACTTGAGTGCATTATTATCCTTTCCCAAAGAACAGCCAAGAGGCAGCCTGTTAGATCTAGCATATCTTTTAATAGCACATTCCGTCGTGCTGTAGCGCCTCATTTCAGCAAATTGGCAACTGCGATTCGACTAAAATAGTTTGGAAAATCGATTAATTAAAAGGTTTGATTTTCTTTTCTCCCTTTTGGTGCTTTAGTTTTGAACCCATATCCACAGCCTACGTCTTATCACCATCAGCTTTAAAGAGTTCTGCTCAATGCTGCGGCATGTTTCTGTTATGACCCATCCTGGTACTTAAATTACGCACAAAGCGTATGCTTAATCGACGGTTGTACCAACCCCAACGCAGTAGAGCAAAAGAACACGATCAGCTAGCGAAAGTGTATTCAAGCAAAGTGACATGAAAAGCTGCATGCATTTATAGCCTCCCGTACAGCTTATTTATATTCTGTCCAATCAGCTTCAAGAGGAAGATAGATAAGAGTTGAGCGAAATTCTCGCGGACCTGGATCGATCCAATCTGATGAGAGCTCTGTGGTCACAGTCAATGCGAAACATTGTCGAGCATCGTTCGTGGCATGCAGCGTGAGAAACGTGCGCGCAGGTGCATTTCTGTGCGATGAATCATCGTGGAAATGAGCATTCCCAATTCCTCCTTAAAGTAGGTCAGTACCGGCTTCTGACGCGGGTTGACCTGTATCGGCCGCGTTGTTCGGTGCCCTCGATTGGTCCGGCGTCTTGGGAGCAGTTTGCGTTCTGAAGGCGCGGAACCAGCAATTGATACTGAAGGTGGTGCAGCATTGTGTTCGGAGACCGGTCGATCGGTCGGAGTGGCGAAAGAATCCAGCAGGATGTCAAGGGGGGTGTGATGACAATGACTCGGGCTCGGTTGCTTTACTGCAATGTCGCCATCGAATCTGGTTGTTGTGACTAACCTAGGTGTCGTCACCCACGCAGACGTCGAACAAAATGCTGCCTCTGTGCGCTGCTACGGTCGCCTCAACCCAGTTTGGAAAACCAGCTCGATAATCGCGAACGAAGACGGGCGTTCCGATGAGAAGCTTGCTGCGAGAGACAGATCAAGTTGGCTGCGCGGACGGCACATTGGTAGGAACCAGCGCATGGAACTTCGTTCGTAGTTTTCGCTCCATCAAGGCCTCGGCCGGAGAAACACCACCGGGAGACGCCGGGTTCGAAGTAGTCCGGTGAGAAGACAGGAATGCCTGGATGATCTCATTCGTGGTCCCCTTCCCACGAGTTTTCAAGAGGGCTCTCTTGAGTGTGTCGACAAAACGCTCCGCTTGACCGTTAGACTGAAGGTGATATGGCGGAGAGCGAAGATGCTGGATGATGTGCTGGCGGCAGAAATCCTCAAATGCCGATGAGGTAAACTGGGAACCATTATCCGAAACCAGAACATCCGGTAGGCCGTGTTCCCTGAAAATGCGTCGTAGGACAGCAATAGTGGCATATGTCGTTGCCAGATTCAGTGGTGCAATCTCGGGCCATTTTGAGTAGGCGTCGACCAACATTAGGTATGATACGCCATCGAGTGGGCCAGCGAAATTGGCACACACACGTGACCAAGGCCTATCCAGTGTTTGCCATGGCACTGGGGAGTTGACGAGACGCCATCTTGGCAGCTTGCTGATAACGGGGACAGCGTCGAACGAGGTCGTTGATGTCGCTGTCAAAACCCGGCCAGTAGGCAAAACTGCGAGTGCTGAACTTCATTCGACTTATACCAGGAAGAGCAGCATGAAACTGGCGTAGGACAACAGGCCGACGTGAAGAAGGGATTACCACACGGTCCGCAAACATGAGACAGGAATCAACCACCGATAGCGATGCTTGGTGCAGGAAAAACTGATGAACATCGCCAGTGAGAGCAGTGGTTGGCCATCTGATCTGCACGTAGGTGATAGCTTGACGGAGAATGTGATCCTGTTCGGTAGCGCGCCGGATGTCAGCGGCAGTGACAGGTATGCCTCATATGGCGTCTGAAAGCTGACGGCGCACATCGTCTTCAATCGAAATGGCAGCAATCACGGTGTCTTCCTCAGGTTCATGATGATTGCATATGAGGCGGGAAAGGGCGTCAGCCTGACCAAAGTCAGTAGTGCGGCAGTAGCGAATATCAAAGTCGTAACCGAGAAGAATAGTTGCCCATCGTTGAAGTCGGCTGGCTGACTAGACCGGAATGCCCTTATTCGAACCGAATATTGACAGAAACGGTTTGTGGTCTGTTAACAACGTGTAATGACGACCATCCAACAGCTTGTGAAACTTCTTGACGGCGAAGATGACGGCTAATGCCTCTTTCTCGATTTGGCCATAGTTCTTCTCCGCAGGAGTTAACGTGCGGGATGCGTGCATGATCGCCTTTTCAGCCGCTTTGGGAAATGTGTGCGAGATGACAGCCCCAACTCCGTGATTGGATGTGTCTGCCGCAACGATGATCGGCAGAGTCGTGTCATCGTGCGTGAGCAGCAGATCTGAACTCAGCATCGACTTCAGCTGGACAAAGGCCTTTTCACAGTCGGAGGACCAGCACCAGGGAGCATCCTTATGCAGCAGACGGTTGAGCGGGGCTCGTAAGTCATGCAGCGACGGTAGGAAGGCGCTATAGTAGCTGATCAAGCCAAGGAACGAAAGAAGTTGTGATAACTCCTTTGGTGCAGGCATTCGTTGAATGGTACGAATATTTTCGGGATCTGGATGGCGACAAGTAGCGTCAAAGATGAATCCGAGGTACTTGATTTACTCAAGGAAGAATTGACACTTGTCAACCCTCAGGTGGAAGTCATATTCCTGCACGCGTTTGAGTACTGCACATACTCGGTCTTGGAGTTCAGTAGGGGAGCGACCCATGATGATAATGTCGTCCAGGTACCCAGCCGCACCCGGAATGCCGGAGAGCATTGCATTCATCGTTTGCTGAAACAGAGCCGGGGTGGTCTTGACACCAAAGTGCAGCCTGGTGTATTGGAACAGACCGCGGTGAGTGTTTATCGTCAACAATTTGCACGACTCTGGAGCGACTTCGATCTGCATGTACGCATCGACCAGGTCTAACTTGCAAGTGCCACCATTCAGCAGAGTGAACAGATCAGCAGGAACCGGCTGTGGATAGCAGTTCGGCGTCAGAGCGGCATTGAGACCAGTGGAAAAGTCAGCACAAAATATGGATCGAGCCATTTGGCTTTTAACCACAATGCTTGGAGCAGCGCAGGTGGAGTGGGACACAGGTGTCAGAACTCCCAGTTCCTCCAGACGCTTCAGTTCAGCATCGACAAGAGGCAAGGTTGCATAGGGAACTGGTCTTTTCCGACGGAAGACTGGTGGACGCAGGTGCAGCACGGCTTGAGTGTGTGTGCAACGACCCAGGCCGTCTTGGAACACTGAAGCGAACCGTCGGAGAATGTCCTTGGTGGGGTCTGCGGGCACGGCAGGAATCTGCACCTGACTGCAAACAACGCTGAGCGGTACATCGACCAAACCAAGTTGTTCACTCCAGTTGAGACCAAGAAGGTTGAGATTGGACTGGGCGACGTAGCAGATCGCATTGATGGCTGTGCCGCGGTAAGACACACAGCATTACAGCTGCCCCATTAGCTGGATGAGACAACCGCACGCGCTAGTGGCGGACTGGGAAGTCTGCTGCATCGTGGGGCTGCCAAGTGACTGCCGCAGTCTCTCAGAGGTGCTAGTGATGTCTGAAGCAGTGTCCAGCTCTGACCATTGAGAAAAATATCAACAAACTTTCTGCGATCAGCCGCATTGAGCTGGAAAGTGGCCAACAGGCTCAGGGAATTGCCAACGGACGGGGGTTAAAGCTTGCGTTTTGGACGGAAACGGCGCTTGTAGTTGGAAGTGGCGGGGGCAGACTTGCTTTCAGCAATTGATGGTGTTTGGCAGAACCCATCACCGTGCCCCACCTGACTTTGGCAACGATGTTGGCGGAATGTGCAATCCCGATGGAAATGCCACTTGTCGTAGTGCCGACAAGGAAATGGCGGTGATTTTGCCTTGGGTGCTTGTTTGGGCCGCATTATGGGATAAAGCTTGGTTGCTGCGACCGTGTGGACTGGGAAAGAAGTGGAAATACCTTGAATCCTAGCGGAATCGTGTTTGAGGTTAATCAACGCTTGACACTCCGCAGCTCTTGGAGTGTGACTGAGCTGTTCTGGTCCACTTGGGACAGGAGATGTGTTCTTATGTCAGCATCCTTGGGGGACTGGAGGCCACAGATAAATATGAGGCATTTAAACGGGTCTTCTGTGAGAGAACCGAGCTGAAAACGCCCACACTCACGATTGACAATGCCCGCGTACGTGATGAAATCGTCGTATTCCCGTTTGCACAGTTGCAGGCACTGGGCCTGCAGGGTCATACAGGAATTCAGTAATGCTGCCGGCAATGTGATCGACGGATTGTGAACCACGAGCGGTGCTCGATTGGCCCAGGGATGTGTTGAATAGCAGCCTCAACTTCTGCTGCAACACCTGCTTCAAGTCAGCGTACTCGTCAGCCATCGTAAGTGAGAAACTGCGTCGCCAACTTGTTATGACCCGGTCAGGTACTTAAATTACGCACGAAGCGTATGCTTATTCGAGTGTTGTCCCAACCCCAACGCAGTATAGCAAAAGAACACGACCAGCTAGCGAACGTGTATTCAAGCCAAAGTGACATGAAAAGCTGCATGCCGTCCAGCTTAGTTATATTCTGTCCAATCAGCTTCAGGAGGAAGATAGATAAGAGCTGGGCAAAATTTTCGTGGCCATGAATCAATCAGATCTGACGAAAGCTGTGTGGCCACAGTCAATGCGTAACATTGTCGAGCATCGTTCGTGGCATGCAGCGTGAGAAACGCGCGCGCGGGTGCATTGCTGTGCTATGACTTATCGTGGGAATGAGCATTTCAAACAGTTTCTGACTGGAATTCACTGCAGGCAGGACTTAGACCCTAAGAGTAGGGTTCATTATTTGGATAAAAAAACAAGTCATCTCCAAGATTCCATGTGGCATTTTCGATGCAGTGAATTATGGTCAAACAGGAAAATCGGTCTCTACACGCCTACACGAACATCAGTTGGCAGTAAAGAGGCGAGGCCACTTGTTCCAAGTTGCCATGGCAACTGAGCACAAATTTGACTGGGGAAAAAACGCATTATTGGCTTCAGTCTATCCAAAAAGACAGATAATTTTTCGAGGGCATGCACTTCGATAACTCAAAGCTAACTGGAAAAGACGACAGCCAATCAGAACGAGATGTCGGCCCACAGTGACGATTATTGGCATGACTGACTACGAAACATCGATTTTTTTCAGGCACGTTGAAAGCTCCGAGGTTTCTCATCCAGCATTTTTCTTCTGAAACTGCTAACGTGAATGCACGACTATAACAGTTTTTTGTATATTCTTTTAGAGAATCCAGTATCAGCAAGCGGCATGCCAGTCAAAAGCATAAGCAGGTCTCATCTAGCAGCATGAAGAAGGGTGGTCAGCTGTCCTATTTTGCCAGAAGGCTAGTTCTGATAATTTGTTACCTCCATCTCCTTGTCAACGTGGCCCTAACCCTCGCGCTCTTATTTTGTTCCGCTTACAACTACCCCGGCGGCGATGCGATTTCTCAACTCAATTCTTGGCCGCAGTTGGCACACAAAAAAGGTAAGCCTGCGGGGCCTAATGATTTCCTTTGCTTCTCCAAAGCATTGCTTCCTCCTATCAGCAGGTCTGTAGGGTGCGTAGCAGTGCGTATACACAGAGCGTCACAATAATCAGGCCGAGTCACTTTTAGAAGAAGGCTGGAGGCAACAGAAAGAGGCATTTATTGTGCACATGACCCTGGGTTGCCGTCTCAGGCAGCAATTGCCATGAGTGAGACCAGAGCTGGTATTTACGGTTTAAAGCCATGTCTGAGAGTGAGACCAGTCGTTGGTGAACGCTCACCGCTCTTTAACGGAACTCACTCGTCCCGTTCTGCCTTGGAGCTCATTCTTGAGCCTCGCCAGCAGTCGCGCAGCGGCTAGTAGTAGTAGCAGTCGTAGTAGTAGTAGTAGTCGTAGTAGTAGTAGTAGTCGTAGTAGTAGTGGTAGTAGTAGTAGTAGTAGTAATAGTAGTAGTAATAGTAGTAGTAGTCGTAGTAGTAGTACTAGTCATAGTAGTAGTCGTAGTAGTAGTAGTAGTAGTATTAGTAGTCGTAGTAATAGTCGTAGTAGTAGTAGTCGTAGTAGTAGTCGTCGTAGTAGTAGTCGTAGTAGTATTAGTCGTAGTAATAGTCGTAGTAGTAGTAGTAGTAGTAGTAGTAGAAGTAGTAATAGTAGTAGTAGTAGTAGTAGTCGTAGTAGTCGTAGTAGTATTAGTCGTCGTAGTAGTAGTAGTAGTAGTAGTATTAGTCGTAGTACTAGTCGTAGTAGTAGTAGTAGTAGTAGCAGTCGTAGTAGTAGTAGTAGTCGTAGTAGTAGTAGTAGTAGTAATAGTCGTAGTAGTAGATGTCGTCGTAGTAGTAGTCGTAGTAGTATTAGTCGTAGTAGTAGGAGTCGTAGTAGTAGTAATAGTAGTAGTCGTAGTAGTAGTAGTCGTAGTAGAAGTAGTAGTAGTAGTGGTTGTAGTAGTAGTCGTAGTAGTAATAGTAGTAGTAGTAATAGTAGTAGTAGTCGTAGTAGTAGTACTAGTCATAGTAGTAGTCGTAGTAGTAGTAGTAGTAGAAGTAGTAGTAGTAGTAATAGTAGTAGTAGTAGTAGTCGTAGTAGTAGTCGTAGTAGTAGTAGTAGTCGTAGTAGTAGATGTCGTCGTAGTAGTAGTCGTAGTAGTAGTAGTCGTAGTAGTAGTAGTCGTAGTAGTAGTAGAAGTAGTAGTAGTAGTGGTTGTAGTAGTAGTCGTAGTAGTAGTAGTAGCAGTCGTAGTAGTAGTCGTAGTAGTAGTAATTAACAATGCCAGAAAAAATGAGAGACTGAATGGCTCATTAGCAGTCATTCCAGTCCAGCCCCTATGTAAAAACAATGTGGCAACCCTGCCTGCTATCTATGCAAACGCCCCCTCTCCCCCCTGCACCAACCCCCCACGACAACCATCACCGCTGCTGTTGGTCACCCTCAGACTACTCCACCGTCGACATCTTTGACCCCCAGCACCTCCCTTATCGCTGCCACAATCTCTGCAATGATGACCACCACTACCACCTCTCCTACTACTGCCATAGATGAAAAACCCTCCTGACCCTCCGTCAGCCACTACCCTCACCACCACCGCCCCCACCACTAGCAACGCCGGCGTACCAGGCCTAGGAGCCCCGACTTACACTCTCCGCATCCATCTTCACTGTCCGTACTGCCCACACACATCCAGTTAGCGCATGGGCATATTCGGCCACATGCGCCTCCCTGAAAACCTGTGAACAGCACCGCTGGCTTTACCACACCAGACTTATTCTCCTCACCACCACCTACAACACACATGAACACATCTAAAATCAAACACCACAGGGATGAAATGGGAACCTCTCACCGAGGTGGGGAGTGTGTTCTGCGGCCCCTTCTCTACGTGGCTTCACTGCTACATGTGTGATCCGGGCTGTTCACCCATTTGTGTGAAATCCTGATGTGCTATGCGGGAGTCAGATCATGTGTGTAGCACTCGCAGACGGTTTGTTCCTAGTTCTCCCGATCTCAGCATCAGCTGGTAGACCAGCTTTAAATGTCGACTAGTGTACGAGAGAGGGGGCGAAGGGAGTGAAATTGACTTTCGGCACTTTCTCCTCACTAGGAATAATCTGCTGCGCTTGACTCTATCATGGTGTGCTAAAAGTCGGGGCTTGGAGGGCTGCCAACTGACTCGGACCCATTATGTGTTTGTATGGGTTGACTGACCGGTAGACTAAGGGTCAGACGGTGATGGCTTCTTCTCATTTTGGCCTCATTCACTCACTTGGGATTTCATCCGCCCCTCTTCCTTATGGTGTGAAGCCCTGATCCTTTGTGGTGACGTACCTAAGCCCGGGTTCACGCCGTGCTAGCCGCCCCTCCCCGACCCGCACTCCGGTTCTGTCATGGCATGGGATCCAGGTGGTAGCGGAGTAGATGGTGCAGTCCTTATCATTCTGATCTTACCCCGGATCTATGAAGCTGTTCATTTTTCAAACTCAGGACCCTAGTGCCCATTACGACTTTCATGAAATACGCCTAGTTGCGAGGAGGTCAGTGTTAGTGGAGTACCGAGACGGTTAAGACAATTATAGACTCCCGAGTTATGAGCGTTGTAGCGTAGCCGAAACTTCCGTTTGATGCTTTGCTGGAGAGTCAATCTTGTAGATCTGTGGAGTTATCATTGCATCCCTTATAACTTCCCATCGAACTTGCAATTAATGATGACGGTAGTCACTTACTTGAGTTTACTGATTTATCTTTTCTTTTAATAACCACAGATGTTCACGTCTTCATCAGCAACCTGGCTGCCCAGACGGGGGTAAATCGATTTCACGAAGTACATCCTACATGGATGTGAGTGCTGTATGTTTTCCCCCTTTTCCATCCAACCGATGGCTTCCGCAATTAATTCTAGCTAAAAAAAAACATATTAAGATGAAGTGTAATGTTTTCAACCAATTTGCTTTGTTGTTTCCGCAAAACTACGGAGGTTGCTTGAGTAGCCCCCAAATTCCCACTTCTTATATGTTTTCTAAGTAGCATACCTTCATGCCTGTTTAAACCGAGTAAATTTTTAAAAATACGAATCTTTTCCAGTATTTTGAGGCCAATTTCACCAAAGAAGAAAAACGTTCATTCAAAGTGCAAGTACAGTAGATTTGTTATCTCATGAAATACCCGAAATTCTGAAGTGTATTATCGCTTCGAAAAGATTACTGAGGGTTGTGTAACATTAACTATCGTGCAGCGTACTCCCAAAGTATTTCAGTCACCACAGGATACTGGATTTCGGACGAGCTTCTTTCCGATCGCCTGCAAAAATTTCGCTCATAAAAAACGACCATATAAGTGGTATGAATTTTTCTCATTGATTTTCGATGTCCTTATAAACGGAAATATATTTTATAGAAAATATGCACTAAAATATTTCTTCTTGTACTCAGTTGTTTGCAACTTACTTCTCGAAATCTATGCTAGATGAAAGCGTAGATTACGGTTTTCAAACATTTCTAAATTCCTGAATAGATCTGAACACAACCTACTATTGCATCTCTGTTCAGGATTTCCAACCTACATGCCGTAGACATTCCGTCTAGAGAAAACCAATCATTTCTCTGCACTGTCAAGAAGACGTCACACAGTGCTCAAAAAGTATTGTACTGGGTTTGGACCATGGTGTATACTTTATAAGTGGCATTAATAAATGGACAGCCACTATGCTTTATGACTGGACATTTCACATTCTTAAAAAGTCGCATAATCAGAAACGTTTTTAAAAATTCGAAAGATATCCTTTCTTTAAGTATTAAATTTGATGAAGTTATTTTCTATTAACTAGGCACAAGAAAAAATATTTTAGTGCTCGGTTTCTTAAAAATATACTAAATCTATAAGAGCATAGAAAATCAATAGGAAAAATCATACTACTTAATAAATACTTGTTTACAGACGGTAGTTTATGAAAGCAGCCGATATTTTCGGATGGTTCCCAAAAACCACATTGAACTGAACCTCCACTGCACTTGTCTTTGTAGGCTCTGTCCAAAAGATGCCTTATTTTTTTAACGCTGTTATGGAACCAATTGTTCCATTATCTGACACTTGGCCTAACTTACTACCAACAACTCAAGGGCACGTAAAACTGTGGTCATCTACAATAATGATGCCAAACCTCTTGGTAAGACATGCAAATAGGAACCCTCCCATAATACAGGTGGCCTTCCCCAAAATTCCGGGAAGGGTGTAGTCAGTTTAATTCGTAAGGATTAGATAAGGGAGCTGTGATATTGATTGTCTTATGGCGTAATCTCAAGATCTTTCTCACACGTTTGGATGCAAATCTTTTTGACCGTCTAGTAAAACCGAATTCGATAAAAATTACTAAAAAATGTACATTTTTTTTCCATTATCCGTTGATATTCTCATTAATTCAAACACACTCAAAGATACCGCCCATGGTACTCCCGTGGTAGCAAACCACCTGAAACATGTATCTTTCGGCTTTAAGACCGTTTAATTTGCATTGAGATAACATCATTTCTGTCCGTTTTTTATGTATAATTTTCCTTACATGGCAAGTGTACAAGTTGTCGACTTTAAACCCTAAATGAAAGATCAGGAGCAGGTCGGGTTCAAACTTCTTCGGGAATCAGAATTCCTTTTAATGTCTAAAATACACTTTTTCGTGTATAAATGTTTGAGAGATCGAGATTTTCTATCAACTGAGTGCAGGAAAGGATATTTTATGCACGTTTTCTATAAAGTATGTTTGAATCTATAGAGCTATCGGAAATCAATACTTACGTAGTCATGTTGTGCAAAGTGCAGTTTTCACAGGCGACTGGAAAGAAGTAAATCCGAAAGCCGTACTTCGGACAGGTCGGAAACACCTTGCGATGATCCTGCAAACAGTCGTCATTACAATCCCACTTAAGTAGTCCTTCCAAATTTAAAACGCATTTCAGAATTTGCGTTGACATTTCATATGATCGGCCGCTAACTGCATCTATTCTCCGCTAGCACTAACCGAAGCCTTGGTCCTAATCTCCGATGAATTTAGCGTACAGCCGCCTTTATCACGGGTGTGGAGATTCCTATTCCCGTATATTACCAACCTATACTGACAATGGAGGCAGTGCCTATTTCAAAAATTGTAAGGGTTTCTTGATCGCGATGTCAATGGGAAAGGTTCACATTGTGTGGCAGGAGGTCTGCTATGCTTCCTTGTTATGTCTATTGATCTTCTAACCATTCTTCAATATTTTACACCATTCGGAGGTGTTTATCAAGGATTCCTCAATGGTTTTGGAGTTTCGGCACGTACTATGCTTTTAATCTCGCCGTAAAAGCATATTATCACCTAATTTAACAAAGCAAGATAGTGACATGTCATGCGGACCTTTCTTACAGAAAAGCTTAAAGTTACACCATTTAAAATGCAGAAAGAGCCATCTTATCCACATGAATCATCCCAACCGTCCTAGAATCTCAGGCATCCGTAACCCACTACTTAGTCTCATTCTGAGACAAGCTTAGTCGAAGGTCCCTGCTCTCACATATTCGTTACTATTTGCATCAATTTAGAAATTAAATTACTGACGTGCCTGCAGGATTCCGACTGTCCGTGCCTTTTTGAATTTGTTACTTAAGTACCTAGCAATAACTTGATTTCTGCAGGTGTCCTTTGAAACTCTACTTTTGCCTTCCCGCCCCCACCCCCTGCTCCGGGCATCAGTCAAGTACTACCGAATCAAAGGTGGTGGTATTTAAATACGCACATCAGCAAAATCACTTTGGCAGAAGTGCGAAATTTTTCCCCCGAGCCTCTTTTTTCGGTGTTTCCTTTTGGACGTGCTCTTGTCTTGTTCACTCAGTCTGCATCTATCCCTTCAATTTTGCTGACTGTGCTCTTAACTGCCTGTAGATACAACAAAACGGAGGGCCTTGAGGATGATCTGGCGGCTCTTGCTAACGGGCCCTTCACGCATCTGATCTTAGAGACCGCGAAGACTTCTGCCGTGCCAAGTTTCACACGCCTTTTTGAGGTGCAGGCTTTTCTGGGTCTGATATTTGATTGGAGTAAGCCTCATCTTTTGGAACGAGTGGGCCTGAAGTTTGCTCCCACTCTGAGTGTTTACGAGCGATCCACGTTTGTGACGAATTAACCAACAACCTTTGCTCCTACAAACCTATGCCTCTTGCCCTTTTTTAAATAAAAAAATGTTATCTCAGAAATTTTCTCAGTCTTTATGAATGGGATTGAGGTGTTGAAAGGAAATCCTTAGCAACTTTATGCTATAAATTAGAGTTTTTCCACGTTCGATGTCTACTCAAGATACCATCTACTTATAATTTGTCATCGCACTGTTTTTGTTATCCATGATCATAAATATCTCAAATGTAGACTGTGCCCCGTCTGAACTTTTTCCACAAAGTGCTGTCCGTCTTCTGGAGCTGGTTTGCACCCATTTCATCCCACCTTTGTTCTGCCCAAAGCCGCTGAGGTAGTTTTAATGACAAGGGTGTTATAGCTGCCAGATGTTTGTCTAACGGGTTAGCCAGTTTGTGTCCTTAAACCTTTTCTCGTGCCCTCTATGATGTGATTTACTTATCAGAACTGTCTACCTATATCTTCTGTCGGTAAGGCTTTCCAACAGGTACCCGCACACAAAAATTGCAAAGCGATGTTGTCAACGGCAGCACAGGTCAACCCATGGAGACAGGTCAACCGAAATACCAGCTTTTAAAGCTTATTCCCACTCCATTGCGTAAAACGGAAAATGGAGTAAAACTTCTTCGAAGTAATTGTGTTGCGTCTGGGATCATCAGTCCGGTTACTGTGTCCTGCAAGACGATATTGTTACGCACTTGGGTTTAATTTAAAAACGCATGGCATTAAGTAACATTGCCTGCTTAGTGTCCATCAAAATTTGGATAAAAACATGAGTTTTGCAGCCATATTGGACTCACTGAAGATTATTCAATTTAAGGCACGCAAAAATGAAATCCATTACGCCGTCGAGCTGTTCGCCGGAGCACGAATCTTCGCCTGGCATTTCGGATTCGCGATCGAATCGATTATCAGTGACAGAGAAAGGTAGAAATGTTGGGTACAAATCGACTGCGGTATACATATAAAGCCCATTTACTAGACTTCTCAGATCCTTAATTTATCACAGATGTTTGCATTTAGTGCAGCAGTGCCTTTGTCACTGTTCCTGGCGACTGCAGTTTCGTCATCCGTCTGTGCGTGATAATCACTCATGAGCGCGGAGCCATTGCGTTACTGTTCAGGTGAGGATTTAATGCTGACTAGGGATAGGGTTCATTGCGTTTTTGATGTACAGTGGGCCGAAAAACCACAGCTAATTTGGCTGTCACCTCTCTTGTTCAAATCATCGCTGCGGTTGGGTCCTATCAAATGCTTTGTGTCAAGAGTTTTGACATCTTCCTCGCTCGGGGTTGACGACTTTTCAGCTAACCCCGTTTACGGCCATCGTCCTAGTTACTCGTTGTGCCGTAACTGACCTAAATCGTGCAACGTGTGATCGAAGTTTGATTGAGTAGTTTAGCGTACATTGGGTCCTGTTATTTTGGGTTGTTGAGTAAATTTGAAGCTCAGAGAGCCTATTAGTAAAGAACACTTGATGTTCAATCCTATATATTGAAGGGAACCAGACAGGATTTGGGCAAAATCAGAGATTTTCGGATTTCCAAAATATTTTCCGTTTTTGAATATCACAGAATAAAACCTATTGTTTTGTATGTTGTGCTATAAAAGAATATTAATATAAGCAAGAAGCAGTAAACCCCATCTGGAACTAGAAAATCCTGTTTTACATCAATGAAAATCCGATGGGAGCAAGTATAAGGAATCACATTGCTTTTCAGAAACAAGGAACGAATTCAGCTTTAAGCATTATTCGTTGCAAATTTCCGACGTTTTTTGTCACACAACACAGTAATAAACTTACTTACCAGTATCTTGTTTTACTGCACCGAGAATATGGAGCGTAAACAAAATACACACAAGATGATGTGGAGGAAGACGTACACAAAAGGATATTTTGAATTTGAAGCATATGGATAGATACCTTTTGTATATTATAGTTTACGGTTATGCTTAATTTAGGAACGCAACGGGCAAAATCTTAGCATATATTTGCCCCACTGTTGTGCATTTGCAATCTTAGAATGGGCAGAAAAGTAAGCAAATATAGCGAAAAAAGCTCCAATATAAAGAGAACAAGTTATTTCTTTCATTTTTAGCTGAAACTGTAGCACTTCTTTTCAGGGAAACAAAAATAAACTATCAAACCTCCGCATTCTTACCTTGACTTATTTCTGGGATAATGTAAAATCTGCAAAGATTCGTCTGCTAAATATCTAACTAAAGCGCTTTTTAAAGAGATAACTTATAATCGAATTTTTTTTAATTGATCGTACGCATATTAATTGCTGACTTTTGTTTGTGGAATTTCATCTTTCACGGGAACGAGTTTTCCACAAATGTAACTCAACCGACCACTTCGGTGAATGCTTTTAATAAAAACCCTATTGGTAAGGTAACTAACCATCATCCGAATTCAATTGTGGATCCTAGGATGCTGAGGACTTAAGTTCATTGACGCATTTTCCTGAGCTTTTGTTTCATACGCCAAAGTGCTCAAGAACGCATCATCTCGACGTTTCATTATCTCATTCTGAAATGCTACTGCATTATTACCCTACTCTACCACCTGAACTTATCTTCCTAAGCAGTTTTTTCTCCTACCTTCTATTCAAAAATGAAGGCCTATTGAACTCTGCCTTCATTTTTAAGGTAGGAATTTTTTTCACTGCCTATTTTTTCTAGTTCACTATTAATTTCAAAACATCGCTAACTGTTGATCTAGTAGGACAAGTTCTGTCTACATTATTAAGAATTTGTACATTTTATCTGCACACATTGTCATAACTTGATTTCGTTACTAATGTTATTTTGGACAGTGCCTTGCCGGTGCTAACCAAATATAAATTCTAAATTCTACAAACAGCACAGAATCAAACCTTATGGCCAATCGCTTGAAAACACGAAAATCGTGAAGTATTTGCCAGTATTTCAAGGATGATGTGCCAGAAATTGTAATCTAATATAAAAATATGAATAAAGAAATTTGGTGAAAGAAAAGTTCTCCTAATATGCACAAATGATATTTTTAGGGCTTCACCGGACAATTAATATTGCTTTTCATATTTCCTTTAAGTTTAAAATTCTCTTAAGTTTTTTCTGTGTTATTTCAAAGCTTCGGTATATACTTCGATGACGTTTTCGCGTAATTATTAATCTTTTGTAGATTTCGGCATTGTGCATGAGTTAGGTCCTCCACCAGGAATTTATTTTCCGAAGACTGCTCCTAAGGCGGCACGCGACTAGACGTTTCTAGCCATGCTGGTGGATATTTCGTTCCTATTACTCGGTGGCCACTGCTTGTGTCTGGTCTACTTGCGGCTAACATCGTCCAAAACCCGCACAAAGATATGGGTTCGAGTACCGACCTAAAGGTCAGGTGCTGTTCGGTTTCGGTTCGTCTGCGGTGGTTGGTCAAGTTGCGTTGATATCCATCCGCACTGGGCGCCCATTATATTCACCTCATGCTACAGGTTGCTGCCGACTTCGCGACCCCCACCTGCATCATCGCTGCCACAACCCCACAAAGACGGTAACGACTACCACCTCTACCGCTACCGCCATACACGAGAAATCTCCTGATGCCACGTCAACGACTACCTTCACCACCACAGCCCCACCATCAACAGTGAGTACTTCATCCCAACTTGTCTGCATCATGAGCCCACGTTCATCACAGGCATCGGCCTGTTCGTTGGCTTGTGAATCCATCGTACCTAGGCCGGGGCACCAGGGCCAGGAGTCTCGAAATATACTGGCCGCATCCCTCTTCCCTGTCCGCAAGGCCCGCGCACATTGCCACACTGCATGGGTCTATTCGGCCACTTGTGTATCCGAGACAGCGAAATTCACGCGGTATTTGCAGACCAAGCACATCTTGCACGCTCGATAACTCTCCCATCTTCAGCACTAGTAACTCGTAATCCACCAGCAACACGGCCACCACTAGCAGCATCAACACCGCACCCATCCCTCCAGGTCCCAACCTATCCTGTCCATATTGCCCCTACACAGACACTTCGCCCATCGACTTGGCCACACGGTTGCGAACCCATCGCACGCAGACCAGCGAACCAGTGCTAAGAATACCAGAACACACCCACCGCACCCGCGTCCACTGCCCGTACTGCCGGTGTAAATTTAATTCACCGCATCAGCCTATTCGGGCACATACATCTCCCTGAAAACCTGCTGTTCAACACCGCAGGCCAGACCAAGTCACTTCATGTCCCCTTATCAACACCTACCTCACATATGAACAGACACCGTGGGCACAAAATTGGCACCTCACCTATTACTAGGACGTATATTCTTCGGCTACTTCTCTGTGTGAATCCTCTGCTACAGGTGTGCGCTTAGCAGTTCAACCCTTTTGCGTGAAATATTTTTTTGTGAGAGCGACAGGTCGCAGGTGTGTTGCAGTCGCAGATGGTTTGTTTATAGCTCTGTCTGTTATTGCAGAGGGATGTCTCATGGATTTACTTGCTGGACAGAATCTCAGACTTCATATTTTAGATGAGTATTAGGTACGAGATACCTCACAAATCGTGTAATGGTTGGGGGAATTCCTGGTGCATCCAGACAGTGCAGCAGATGATTCCTGTCTTATTAGACCTTTTGACGACGATGGCTCCTTCTTACCTCCTAGTTTTAGTACTCCTGGTGAGAGCGTCATGGGTGCTATGGCGCGCGCAGACGGGTTTACCGGCCCTGTCAGCAACTGCGCTTGAAACTATCATGATGCGCTAAAAGCCATGGTTTGGATGGTTACCAACTGAAGGGATAACTCGGACCTCGTGGTCAGCCCCGTGTGTGTTTTGTGTGAAGTGGCTGACTGGCGGACTGAGAGTCAGGCTGCAATTGCTCCTTCTCATCGTGGCCTCTATGACACTCCCAGTCAGTGTGATCCAGGGCGGTGTGGTGGCATGCTTTGCTGAGGCTATTCGCAACGCCCACCATCTGCACCGTCCCCCTACCTTCCATCTTCTTGACTTGGTTATGAGACGCAGCTCAAGGGCTAAAGGAAGGGAGGGTTTGCTGGATGCAGTGCAAGTCTAATAGCACAAAAAACTAGATAACACGCAAGTCACTGTCCCTAAACCCATTATGCTTGTATATATGTACGGGTTAGCTTGAAAGTCTGTATTAAAGGCAGCCAATTAAGCAGAATTTAGTCTGCCGACTGTTTGAACGTTTCCGTAAGTGGGCAAAAACTGGGAGACCATGGATTAATGAAGCATAGGTCGTTGCGACAGCTGTATGCGGCATGGCATATGCAGCCATACATCAAAGACGTGTCAGAGGCGACCGAGTGTACTGCTGCGGGACTGCGTGTCGGAATTAAATACCGTTCCATAGCTATATTGTACAGCAGGTTGATGAAAATGAAGGACAGATTAAATCCTAACGGGCAGTCAGGTGTAGTGTATCGCATCCCATGCATAAGCTTTTCTCATTACTACACAGGACGGACTGTAAGTTTTCTTGGATCGTGCCTACACGAATATAAGCTGGCTATGAGACGGCGTGACGGATTATCAAAAGTGGCTCACCACACCTTCGAAACTGATCACGAGTTTATCTTCACAGCCAGGACGAAAATAGCCCACACCAGAAGCAAGATAAACCTGGAATTGATCGAAGTCTGGGCCTCCGATGAGAACCCAGTCAGAGCCTGGTGAAGTCAACTCCGGGCTGGCGTAACTGATGTTTGATTGGCCCCTATCCTCTATAATTGTTGCTTGTTTTTTTGTTGCCGCCTTTATCTCTGGCGGTGGATTCCAGTAAGAGTTCAAAAGCTCAACTGGATAATGCCGTGATTCTGGCGAGCGAACAACCTTCTTTTTTTAGTTGAACTGTGTTTATTAACGTCGTAAAACAAGTGCATACGCACGCCCCTACCCTCCCCCCAATTACGACAAGTGATCCTGCGCTAAATTCCTACGAGAGTTCCTATTCCCGTGTCCTATCCCTCACACTAACTCGGACCCCTCCTGGATTGTAGCGCGAAAACACCTGTGATAGAGGAGGTCGATATCAGGTTTGTCATGTGGTTCGCAACCTTTACTGTGACTGTTATTAAAAAAGGAATTTTCGGAGTCATTCCAGAGAAAATTGGCTCTCTAAGTTATGGCTGGGTAACAGCAATGGACCCTGAACTAAAACGGGCTTAGAACCCAAGTGTTATCACATTTTTGAACGCAACGCCTTGAGGCTGAATTGCGTAATCACTTAATAATTAGATAAATATCGCGTGAAGGACCGAAATCAGGCCACACGGAAACCTCGTTAGTGTGATTTTCAGTTAACTCTCACACAAATAAGCTCGAAACACGCCTACTTCATACCAAAGTCATTTGCGATGTCAGTAACCGCCCCCGCTTACTTTACTGAAGTTCTGATGAGAAGGCAGCGAATATTTCGAGCCAGTAAAGACTTCTTCGAGTCACGGTTTCATTAAATTAGTAGTGCATTATAGCGTCAAGCGCAGCAGCCTGGTCCGCTTGAGCAGCCTTTTGTTGAGAATGATCGCTTACACCACTCCCCCTGTTCCAAATAAAAATATGCCAGGACTCGAATAGGTGCCTTGAAATGCATGCTCAGTGGCGAATACACAGGCAACCGAAGCTGTCCTGCCAACCTACATATTTGCACCGTTTTAGCCCACTCAACGGCCAATCGATCAGATAGGAGGAAAATTGTCGTAATTGAATCGGTTAGGCGTACATTGCTGTCCTCCTCAAAGCTGGTATTGTAGGATTCACTTTCCTTTATCGTGTTTAACCAAAGGAAAAAATAGGAAAGGTTGGGACTGCTTATTTGGTGTCCCCAGAGGGACAGGAGAGCAGTAACCACCCCTCATGCAGTTGGAATTGCGGTAACTTCCAGAGAAATCAAGGTTAGGGTTTTGGGTGGGGTAAGGATTAAGATTATGATAGCAGTTCAGGTCTCGGTTAGAGTTATTAGCAGGGTAAGGACACGGGAATAGTTACCCATCCTGGAATTTAGCGCAAGGCCACCTGCAATACTTGGTGCACATTCCTGCTCCAGTTTCCCGCTGGTAGGACCGTAGAAGCAATTCAAATTGAAATTGAAATTACCTAAATCAACCGCAAAACATCCGCATATCGCTAGCTATATTAGATTCCGCGTAAGAAATACCACCGACTGACGTCAATGACGTCCGTGAGCAGAAACTACTGATCAGGATAGTCAACCAATGCCTTCATCCAGTCCCCAACTTCACGAGGATCTGCATGCCCTAATAGCTTCCATGCCGAGTGAGCAAGCTGATTATCCTGGATGGTCTAATTGGGGAGCATGAATAGACCACGTCATCCGAAAACTTGCGCTTGATCGTTAAGGCCTTTATCGCTGGAATCCCACTCAGTTCAAAACCTCATAATCACTCGTATCTCTTGCTTTCCTCATCGCAATAATACAGCGTATATCTACCCCTGATGATGTCACTGGAACCCGCTGGGTTTTGGTTTGTTTATGGGAGACGTAATCAGCAGGACGTGTTCGTGACGGTGGCAATGGGGGGTGAGAACTGTTACAGCGATCGCGTCCTATTCGTCTTTAACACAAATTCAACTATGGAAGCTACCTCAATGAAGGAAAGCCCAGAGAAATTTGCCAGAGCAATATTGAGCATGGTTTCAATACGGAGTTGATATTGCTGGTTGAATCATCTCCAGTCTGGAGGCAATGCAAGTACTTGAGACTGAATCTTTGATCGCGGACTGTGGGTTGCAATCTATGGCAATTGAACTACAAGGCCACAACATCAGTCTTGAGTTGAATCATATTTTAGTAAATTTACCTGTGCAATCTACTGCAGTGTGAGGGCTCCACCAACAGCATACTGTCAGGTGATAACAAACTTTACCTTTGATTTCCGGCCTCTCTGTAGTAGGTATCTCAGCAAATGTCTAGCAAGAAAACTCCGAACGTGCTTTCTATTCCACGGTTGTCCGTCAGCATCTGAAATAGTATAACATTTCTCTTTCAAGATATGTGCGGACGTGAACAAATACCGCAAAGCTTCAATGATGCTACCGCTTAGCACTTCTACAAACATATATGACGACACCAAGTGCGGGATGTTTACTGCAGTATATGCCCACCCACTATCCTGGAAAGTTATTTGCTCCTGTTTTTCTCAGGCACCAGTGAACAAGCGAAACTGACGTTAGTTAGACAGTATTTGTACGAAGAATACCAGGAGCTAGGACCAGTCTCAACCAAATCTTGGACAATCTTACAAACCAAAGGTTTATATGGACCGATTTTGCAAGACAATTATGAAACTGCAAAGTCCATTGACATTTATGCAAACGCATGGTTTCAGTTTTGGAAGTCAGTGAGGTGCCTGAGAATGTGGGGCAGGTTTGCGTACAGCCTGCCATCTTCATCAGCCCCATTTTGTCTGCTAGCCTGAGGTAAGTCTACCAAAAATGTTCGCCTTCCGTCGACCTCGATTCGTGAAGTGCCGTCAAGCTGCAATGCACCAACTTCGAACAGGCTACTGACAGAGTCTCTGTCTCTGAGGATGGTATCGAGTGAGAATGCGAAACGTCAGTGATCGTGTCTCTTTCCTCGTGACCACATCCTGGACATCGCCTCTTTGCTTTTATTCGCAATTCAAACAGTCCCACAGTTGTCGACGAATTCCCGCACCTGTGGAAAATCGTTTTTTTAACATCAAGGTTTAGAGCACAAGTGCAGTTGGAACCTTAAAAGCTATCCAGAAGCTCTTTAGGTAACAGCATCCAATCTGGAATCGCATTATCATTCTTTTCAAAGCGAAATTGACGAAGCATCTGCCTCTCATCGTAATGGTTCTTCTTTATGGGGAAACATTGGATATTTTTAAAGCTGGGCAGAGAAGTAAGACCACTAAGCTCTCATAATAGGATACTGAAGATGATTAGCTTCCACAACGATAAAAATGTGAGCCTGACACTCCTACTCTGCCATAGCTGAGTATACTCTAACATAAACTCCCTGATATTATGCCAATCGAGGACTAACTTTCGTTCATCAGTTTGGCAATCCTATCATTGGTTCAGCCACTTACTCTCACTTTTTCAAGGGCGAAGTTGTGGTTTATTGGTTGTACTTAACCGTAGACCATAACAGCTTATCATTACGGCTAATTTAAAACTGGTATTCATTCAATCTTGTGCCAAGGTGGTTGCATCACCGTTTCGTCATGGTAGGCTTTTCCCATGCTGGTCGTTCTACCACTCATAGCGGGTCCGGGGGCCTCATGCTTTGCTGTCTAATTATTGACTCCAGTTTATGAGCCACACCGATACCGAAAGGTTTTAAGATTCTTGCCGTCATCTCTGATACGTTATTCACATAAGGGATTGCGAACCACAACATTTGCACCGCTCAAGATGGGGATTTTTAAGACATTTGTGTATGAAGGACTTAGATCACCGTTGGGATTAAATAGGGTATGCAAGTACTTAATCTCCCCTTCCACCTTCGTCATTGCTGCAGTGTGTTTTGAATGCGGTGGAAGAGGGTTCTTACACAACAGCGTTTGTGCTCAATGGGGTGGTTGTTTCTGTGATGGAAGATGCGCCTGGTGTTAGTTGCCTTGCGGTAAACCATTGTCCTCACCTTTCCAGCTGCCAGCCACTTTTTCTATGATAAGCTGGAGGTCGAGAAAGATTGAATTCAGTAGGGTCTTGGAAGTCTGCCCATCACTCATTTTGTTGATCATGACTAAAGTGTCATTGACTTATCTCAATCAGAACCTCGGGGAGTACGAGCAGAAGATCAAGGCGCGTTAACTTCCGCAAAACAGCTCCAGCATCTTATCCAGAAAGAGGTGAACCCCTTGGTGTTCCTTCTTTTGTTTGTAAACCTGGCTGTTGAGCGAGACAGTTTCCCAAATATCAGGCCCAATACATTTCAGTCTATTAACTTGTCCTTCTTCTTCTTCTTATTCTTCTTTTTCTTCTTCTTCCTCTTATGTGTATGAAAAAACTTTTAAAACACCTATCGCTCTTGCCAAACGCACTTGATGGAGCTTACAGGTGTCTTCATTTAAGATCGAGGCATCGTACGTGCGCATTTTTGTATGTGGCACGCGTTAACCCTTCTGTGCCCAATCTCACCTCTACTCAGCTAACTTGAACTTACCGCTAATATGGGTAAGGTTTTCATGAAACCTCTGAACCACTGATTTCTCTCCTCGCCATGAACAAGGATTTAAAACGACTGCTTGCTAAAAGGAATTGTCAGTTATACAGTATCTGAGTGTCCCTCATGGGGTGTAATAGATAGGGGTATAATCGCACAGGTAGTATTTGGTCGCTTTATCTATTCCGTATAGGTGGCGAATGCTCCTGTGGCTCCTCGAAGTTGGGTTCTTTCCAGCGGTTACAACCCGGGCAACCACAATGACCGGCGGGCTTAACCAGTTGAGGGTCTCCGGTGCTGTGTGTTTCTCCACACTCGTTACGTTTGCTCCCATCCCCCTGCTCTTCCCCCTCGCCCGTCCACCCTGCCTTTTACCTCCTCTGCCCTTCCCCTCTATCGCCTACCACCTCTCATCCTCCTCCCCTGTCCTCTCTCCAATCTTTCACCCTCCCACTTCCCTCCTCTCTTTTACTCTCACTTCTCCCCATCCCCTCTTCTCCATCTCACCTCACTCTTTCCTCCTCCCCCACGGTCGAAAACGTCATATGGCGAGGGGTACCCGCCAACTGCTCGAGTGAGCTTGCTCAATCTAGTAGCCTGGAATTTTCGATCCGTTTTAGACACTCCCAGGAGCAACCGAACCGAGCGGAGAACGGCGCCAGTCGCTCGGAAACTAGCATGCTACAAGGTAGATATTGCTGCTCTCAGCGAGACCCGATTCTCCGAGCAGGGTCAGCTGGAGGAGGTGGGTGCCGGCTACAACTTTTTCTGAACCGGCCGGCCAAAGGCAGAGCGAAGCGACGCTGGTTTCACCTTTGCCTTCCGGAGGGTCATCGTGGAACGTCTGCCATGTTTGCCACAGGACATCAACGATCTCTTGATCAGCCCTCGCCTGCCTATCCGGGGTGACAAGTTCGCCACCCTCATCAGCGCCTCGCACCCCCAATGACGAGCTCTGATGCGGTGAAGGACAAATTCTACGAGGAACTGCACGCCCTGCTGGCGACTATGCCGGAGGCGGATAAATTAATTGTCCTTGATGAGTTCAACGCCCGCGTCGGGACAGACCATGTCACGTGGAGAGGAGTGCTGGGTCCCCATGGTCTCGCTGGCTTGAATGACAATGGTCTTCTTCTCCTACGAACCTGAGCCGAACACCGCCTAATCCTGAACAACAATTTCTTCCACCTCCCGATGCAAAAAAGGCGACCTGGTTGCACCCCCGGTCGAGACACTGGCACCTTTTGGACTATGTCCTCGTTCTGAGGCGAGATCAACAGGACGTGCTGGTGACAAAGGCGATCTCCGGTGCCGATGTATGAACGGATCACCGCCTTGTTATCTCCAAGATGAGGCTTTGATGGCAACCGCGCACGAGATCCCAAGGTAAGCGACCACCAGGTAGGTTGAATACTGTTTTTTCGAATGTGCTTGCTCACCATCCCCATTTCAGCAACGAACTGGCCAACTGGCTAGCCAACCGTCCATTCGCCGACGCGGACCCCTTTGTGGATAACCACTGGTGCCAGTTGAGGGATACCGTCTAATCCACCGCCCTGGATGTCCTCGGCTGCGCACGTCATCAGCACCAAGACTGGTTCAATGACAAAGACGCAGCCATAAACGCTCTGCTCTTCGAGAAGAACCAGTTGCACAAATCCTACGTCGATCACCCTATCGCTGCAAGCACGACAGCCTTCTACCGACGTCTCCGCCTTGTACAGAAACGGCTTTGCGACGTGCAGGATGCCTGGATGATGCGCAAAGCCGAGGAAATCCAAGGGTACGCAGACCGAAACGAATGGAAGAACTTATTCGCCGCCACCAAGGCTGTCTACGGACCTCCCGTCAAAGGAGCAGCCCGTCTTCTCAGTGCCAACGGCAGGACGCTGCTAACCGAGAAGACGCAAATCCTGACACGATGGGCGGAACATTTCCAAAGCGTTCTCAACCAACCCTCTACCATCTCCGACGCCGACCATGATCTCCCGCCCTTTCTCCAAGAAACCATCAGAGCCGTGCAGCAACTCTCCAGCGGGAAAGCACCTGGCTCGGACGCGAGCTCTACTGAGATTTACAAGGATGGCGGACCCCAACTGATGAACTGACTCACAGCGCTCTTCTAGGAGATGTGGCACTAAGGACAAGTCCCTCAGGATTTCAAAGACGCCACAATTGTCCACCACTACAAGAAGAAGGGGAACAGCCAACTCTGAGACAACCACCGAGGAATCTTGCTGCTGAACATCACCGGAAAGATCTTCGCTCGCATTTTCCTTGATCGGCTGAACGCTCACCTGGAGCAAAGACTGCTCCCAGAAAGCGAATGTGGCTTCCGACGACAGCCAGGAACAACCGTCATGATCTTCACAGCTCGGCAGCTGCAAGAGAAGCGCCAGGAGATGTGGACTCACCTCGACACTACCTTCGTGTGCCTGAAGAAAGCATTTGACACGGTAAATCGTAACGGGCTGTACAAAATCATGCAGAAATTCTGCTCTCCTGAAAGATTCTCTCATATGGTGCGGCAGCTTCACAACGGGATGATGGTGCGTGTTACTGACATCGGGACAGTATCCGAAGCATTTGCAGTGACCAACGGAGTGAAGCAGGGCTGCGTCCTTGCGCCTACCCTGTTCAGTCTCACGTTCTCTGCCATGCTAATGGACGTCTACCGTGACGCACGCCCCGGGATCCGCATCGCATACCAAATGGACGGTCGATTCCTCAACCAGCGGCAGATGCACTTCCGCTTGCGAGTATCCACAGCCACCACACTCAAACTTCTCTTCGCTGACGACTGTGCACTCAATGCAACGACAGAAGAGGAAATGCAAAGGAGTATGCGCCTCTTTTCTTCCACCTGTGACAACTTCGGACTTTGCATAAACACCGAGAAAACGGTTGTGATGCATCAGCCGCCGCCCAATAACACCTAAACCGCTGCTCACCTCAATGTCAATGGTGCCCAACTGAAATCTGTGGGTACCTTCACGTACCTGGTTAGCACGCTCTCCCGCAGTACCCGCAACTTCAACTCACGCATCGGCCTGGTCGGTCACATGTGAATCCATCGCACGGAGGCCGGTGAACCAGTGCTTGGGGCTCCGACATACACTCGACGCGCCTGCCTCCACTGCCCTCACTGCTCCCGCAAATTTACACACCGCATGGGCCTATTAGGTCACATGCGCCTTCACGACAACCTGTGGTAAACCCCCGGAGGATAAGCTTCATCAGCGCACACAATCTACACTAATACATACACAACACCCTCACAATCATCCTAATGTACCTGATAAAATCACGGTTTCCTAGAAACCGTGGCTTGGAAGGCTGCCCATCTGACGCTTACACCAATTCATGCCGTCGGCCCAGTGTATGTGCTTTGTGTGTCGAGTGGCTGACCATTAGACTGGGAGTCAGATGGCGATGGCTCCTCCATATCCCATGAGTAAGTGAATCCTGGTGTGTGCGTTATGGGGGCAAGGTCGTGCTGTAGCGCGCGAAGACGGGTACGCCGACCCATAAGCCAATGCGCCCACTCCCACATGAGACAACTGACCGGCTCGGACAGTTGGATTGTGGGTTTGGGGGAGAGAGTGAGGTTGACAGCTCAGCGAATTTTCCTCACTATAAACAATATGATGCGCTTGAAACTATCACGGTGCGCTAAAGGCCATGGCTTGAAAGGTTGGCAACTGAAGGGATAACTCGAACCTCGTAGTTGGCCCATGGCGTGCATTTGTGCGCCATGAATGACTGGCGGACTGAGAGTCAGGCTGAAATGGCTCCTTCTTAATGTGGCCTTTATGGCACTCCCACTTAGTTGTCGTTGTTGTTGTTGCTGATGATGATGATGATGAGGATGATCATGACCATGATGATCATGACCATGATGATGACGACGATGACGACCATTATGATGAGGATGATGATTATGATGATAATGATGGTGATGAGGATGAGGATGCTACTGCTGCTGCTGCTGCTGCTGCTGCTGCTGCTGATGATGATGATGATGATGATGATGATGATGATGATGATGATGATGATGATGATGATGATGATGATGATGATGATGATGATGATGATGATGATGATGATGATGATGATGATGATGATGATGATGATGATGATGATGATGATGATGATGATGATGATGATGTAACAACGGAAAGTTGCTTGTGTCATGTAGGGGGAGCAGCTTTTTCAGAAAGTACTTGTGATTTCTTAAAGAACGTTTAAGCCTGGGCCTGTTCAGTAGCGTTATATAATCAGTGTCAAAAGCTTTCACGCACGTGGTTACCTCTAGGCCTAAGTAAAGTTCTGAAGATTGAATATTGCCCAAGGGATTGCAAGGATCCTATCAATGAGCGGTCGAAACGAAGATAGAAGATACTACTGATTGCCAACGCGGCTGACAGATGCACCCACTATAGCTTAGAAGCTAGAGCACTTAGAGTGAATTCACGGGTTGATGATGATGATGATGATGATGATGATGATGATGATGATGATGATGATGATAATAATCATGATGATGAAGATGATGATGATGTTATTGATGATGATGAGGATGATGATAATGATGATGATGCTGATGATGATGATGATGATGATGATGATGATGATGATAATAATAATGATGATGAAGATGATGATGATGATGATGATGATGATGATGATAAGGATGATGATAATGATGATGATGATGATGATGATGATGATGATGATGATGGGGATGATGATGATGATGATGATGATGATGATGATGAGGATGATGATGATGATGATGATGATGATGATGATGATGAGGAGGATGATGATGATGATGATGATGATGATGATGATGATGATGATGATGATGATGATGATGATGATGATGATGATGATGATGATGATGATGATGATGATGATGATGATGATGATGATGATGATGATGAGGATGATGGTGATGGTGGTGATGATGATGATGATGATGATGATGATGATGATGATGATGATGATGATGATGATGATGATGATGATGATGATGATGATGATGATGATGATGGTGATGATGATGATGATGATGATGATGATGATGATGATGATGATGATGATGATGATGATGATGATGATGATGATGATGATGATGATGATGATGATGATGATGATGATGATGATGATGATGATGATGATGATGATGATGATGATGATGATGATGATGATGATGATGATGATTCAATAAATGACGTAGGGTCGTCAACGTATCGGGCACAACCTTTTGGTTCGTACTCTTCGATAAATCACCTTTTGAGTTTTTGCAGAACTACCGTGGCAATGAAATAGGTAATAATACAAGGAAAGGACGAGAGTTATATCAAGGGGATTTTCCGTCTTGAGTGCGAGGTGATACTCTCATTCCTGCTAAGCAAGTGGTTGTGTATACAGGAAAGTGTCATGGAAGGTGCCAAATTTGCGAACCTGAAGAACGAGCGCTGCGGCAAATCCCCTGGGAGGGGAGTTGGCATTTGTCAGCAGTAGGGACACTGATCATCGTCCCTAAACGCGGTTATACCATCTCCTTGGTAGAGCCGCGCAAAAAGTTCTTAAATTCACTTAAACAACCAATCAGGTACGTGGAGCGTTTCAGTGTCCACGATGGCGCTTGGGCACATTGTAGCATAAGTGACTGACTGAACTATACGTCGATGCATCGTTATTTTTTTCCTAGTGGTCCATGGGTGAAATTGATCACAAATTTTATCCATTAAACTGCGACATCACTGACTGTCTTGACTTTTTAAGACCAAATGTGATTTGAGGTCTCGGTTGAGGAAAATTTAAGACAGGGTGAGAAATATTCTGAAGTCAAGCGTAGAATTTGTGATTTGAACTTCGCGAGGACTACGCTTGCGAACATCAGCTGGACGCATTGGCAGCGGTAGTGCTTTCTTATGTCACATGATGCAGACCCAAAGGTCTGCGTTGGAGCTAGCAGATGAGACAAAAATTGCCATCCTAGTCGCGATCGCTTGCCCTTACCAGGACACGTGCTTTTGAGGTGATCAATCCATTTTCCTTTAGTGGCGACCTATCAGGGCAGTTATATAGAGCTTGAAATGAAACAATTCAGGCGTGTTTTTGATTATCACGTGACATCACACTGGTTACACGCGGTTTCTCCGGCGCATAGGACGCGTAATTTCGGTTTTGGTTATGAGATCGACTGTCGCATCTGTCGACATTCTTTTGTGTTCCAGGTGTTTGATTTTCTCCCTACCTATGCAGAACCAAATTCACTGTAACAACGGAAAGTTGCTTGTGTCATGTAGAGGGAGCAGCTTTTTCAGAAAGTACTTGTGATTTCTTAAAGAACGTTTAAGCCTGGGCCTGTTCAGTAGCGTTAAATAATCAGTGTCAAAAGCTTTCACGCACGTGGTTACCTCTAGGCATAAGTAAAGTTCTGAAGATTGAATATTGCCCAAGGGATTGCAAGGATCCCATCAATGAGCGGTCGAAACGAAGATAGAAGATACTACTGATTGCCAACGCGGCTGACAGATGCACCCACCATAGCTTAGAAGCTAGAACACTTAGAGCGAATTCACGGGTTAGGCAATCGACCGTGCCTCACAGCGCATGATTTCTGACTGTGCGCGTGCTTCTTGCACTCGCATCTTCTGCTGCAATTATGAATTACTGAACTCGCACTTTTATGTTTAGGCCAAACAAAACGTACTTTAAAATGAATAGTTAGCTGTGCAGTTCGAAGCGTCGGTCTCCCAACATGTTTCTTCCAGAGAGTTTTTCACACTAAGATAGGCAAGGCCTAGGTGTAAAATGTGGAAAAAAAGATAGTTACGCCATAGACACTACTATCTTTCGTTGATGAATGCTCACCGATCGGTTACGAGACTCACTCTTCCCGTTCTATTTGGGGCTCACTCTCGAGTCCGGTGGCCAGCCGTGCAGTGGGTTAGATCATTACATTCTTATAAACAGGTCATGGGTTTGAGCCTCTGGTGGTGCACCGACTGGGGTTGAGTATGACTGACTGACGACGGTTAATGGTCTAGAAATGGCCATTCTAGTCTCTCTGGTTTTTGTTAGCAATGTTCATCTGTCACTTCTATCTTTCCTCTACTAACTGCGCCAGTAAATGGGTTTCCAGCAAGTAAAATTTATTCTAACCACACCTGCATATTTCGATGAAGGCACTGGAAACTTTTGATGTTTGTTAGTTATTAACTTTCCACCATCAATCACAAGACCAAAATTGAACCATAGTTCTAATGCCATCAATGTTACCATTTTTATTTTTCAGTTTCTCAACGAAACGTAAATTTTGTAGGTTTACCAAATTTCACATACCGTACCAGTGAATGAGAAGCAATGACGGATGCATCAAAATGCAAGTAAAGAATCCGAAATTTGAGAGTCAGTAGAACGTCTAGGTTTATTCAGAACGGTCATGGTGAGGAACCCCCGAACATGAGTCAACTACACTTTGCAACTGAATTGGTCATTTCTTCGTCATCCTCACCTAGGCTAAGTCTTGACCTAACTTAAGAAGATTTGGGGATGTGCATTTCCTACTGCTTACACTGTTTGTTGATACACCATTATTAAGCGACAAAGTATAAGCACACACAACAACTAATTGAATGAGGGGTTCGGCATGGTCCTTGGGACAACGAAAAATATGTTGTGTTCACCATCCCCAGGAGTAGCACATATCAATGACGTAGAAAACTTTCATACCCTGTATCCAGGTCGGTCTTCGAGAGAGTGCCTTTCTCGAAGGCGACAAATCTGTGACGCCTACTGGTGGAAACCGTGGGCAGAGTCTGGCATGGACTCATGCCACCGAAAAAGCTCTCTCAAGGCGAGATAAATGCTGGGGGGAGTATAGAGTAAATGGGGCCGCACGTATGCCTCTTTACACAATCTCAGACTCCCCCCCAGTTAGTCACACCCTCAATCCGACCCTAAAATGTGCATTCCAGCGAGGACACACGACATTAAAAATTCAGTCTAGCAGTCAACCTTAGCCAACAGAAAGTGGCAAGAAATAAGCTAAGGTGAAGAACTTGTGCATACTTTTAGGAGATCGCTCCTGTTAGTCGAAACTTCGTTTGGGTGTGGTGCCATGAGCTGCAGATGATTCGTTACGACTATAAAAAGGCACGATGCTGACGCAGATGTCTGCTATCGATCAGATTCACCATTGGCACCTTGGTTTGGTGCGTGACTGGGGTGGGTTGGTCACTGGCGGGCTTGCAGTGGCTCCAAATGCTTGGCTAGACGAGACAGTCGTTCCAATCTAGGCACTTCTGGCATCGAAACCTCGCTTGTGGCCCCATGAAGCTGCGTAGAACGCGGTGACCAACAGCCTGTAACCACTTTGACTAGAATACGAAAATGGCGGGTTTACCTGGTGCGTATTTCGCTCGCCGGTGCATGTGTGTGAAATTATTTCGTGCTTCATGTCGGGTCTGCCTCTGCAATTCATTTCGCAGTTTGTACAAGTTCTCACCCATGGATAAACATGGGGTTGGGAGGAGATAGTGGAATCAATGCGTCATGCAAGTCTTCCCCGTGTAATCCACTCCATACGCATATCTCCGCAATGAGCACAGACTTCCAAGTCCTGCGGTAACCTCATTAGCCGAAGCTAAATCTGGTCGTTTATTCATCGCAACTGAGTAAGCAGTACCGGTATTGGTAAGGATCCTTTGTATGACCGCCTAAACACAAAACGGGCAAAGAAACCACCTGCAATGCATGCGGCATTCCCGTGTCCTGTTTAGGTGGCCATACAAGGCATCCCTACCCTGGAACTGCAAGCAATAAGCCATAAACTCAAGAGAGGCTGGGAAAGTCATTCCTGGCTTATTCTACGATGAAAGTTAGACTTACCCAACCCGAAGTTTGGGGGCGCTCAAGGTTCAAACCCGGGTCCCTTTGGTTATCGAACTCCAAAACAGACCAAGACAAGTCTGGCACGTAACCGATCGATTGATGCACTTCCGTCATAATTATTATTCCAGACAGGACAACGAACTCGTGGCCCAGCGGTTGGACCATCAGACTCGCTCAATCAGACTCGCCAATCAGACTCGCTCAATAACCAAAAAACGCGGATTCGGACCTCAGGCGCCCCCAAACCTGGGGTGGGACAGGAAGAGTTGATGACGGCTGTTAAGCTTGAAATAAGCACTTCAGTCTCTATTGTCGTTGGTGAGACTCCTCCCAGCATACCTTCCTGATCACCGTGCGACTGTCTGTCGGACTTTAGCTCGAACCCCAAGGCACAACGTCGTGAGCAAAGCTGCCTGGATGTTCCAGCAGTCCCAGTTTATGAGGATTCTCCTTGCACTAGCGATGGGAATAATTATAAAAGGTTGTCTAACCTTGAGTTCGTGGCTCATCACTGCACTTTTCAGTAACCTAAATGGCCATTGGCAGGAAAAAAAACCAGCTCTGATCGCTTGGGAACTTACTCAGTAAGGATGCCTTGTATGACCGCCAACACAGGACACGGAAAAACGAACCGTTCACAATACACGTGGCTTTGCACTAAATTCCAAGAAAATTATGTTTTGGATTAAGGAGAGGGATTAGGTTTGAGTATGGGGTTAAGGTCGGAGTTGGGGTTAGGGTCCCGATTAGGCTAAGGATTAGGGGCTTAGACATAGGTTAGAGATAAGGTTAAAAGTAAAGTGAAAATTTAATGTTGGGGTTAGTGTTAGCGTTAGAGACGGGTACATTTAACCTTCCTGAACTTTACCGTAAGGCCACCGGTTTGAAGCGAACGAGGCGGTTCCTATGTCCGAGTCCTGTTTAGGCGGCCATACAGGGCATCCCTACCACTTCTTGATCGATGGACGTCACTCTTCAATATGAATCCGCCTCCTGGACCATGGACAATCAAGCAAGGCCGGATGAGGGAGGGGACACACAACAGAGGCGCCTGAACATCCATAATCACCGGGGGCGATTTGTTGAGGATGATAAAAGAACGACTCACTAAACTAGGACTGCCGCTCACCTACAGTCAGTGACCGATCTCATACCAAGTTAACTGAAATTCTGACATTTGTTTTTGATTAGATGGGATTACTTAAGTGGGGTTGTAATATTAAGCGTCATACAGATATTTCGCACACGGTAGAGTGCCGGCTTTTGAATGCACTGCTCGTCTGCAGCTTGCAAACACTGTACTCGCAAAAATGATTACTCAAGTAGTATGCATTTTTTTCCTACGGATTTTCGCTCCTAAAATAAATTTTAATACATTTTAAAGAAAATGTGAATAAAAAGAATTCTTCCTTGTGCTCATTTGGTAGAAAATAACGTCTCAAAGGAAGAGTATGTTTAGCTTTTAAAAAGGTTTTCCAAGTCCCGGATATTTTGAGCCCGATTTGCCATAGCGTTTCAGTTTAGGTTTTCAAGTCTAGAAGCTGTTACTTTCCGAGTAAAGAAAACGATACATTTCTTCATGCCATTAAGAAGGTACGGAACAGGTTTCCTAAAAATTCTCCATGGACTACGGTGCATACTTAATGAGGGGCATTACTTAACGGACGGATATGATGATCTTAAAAATCTCATAATTACTAACTATTTTTAAAACCAACAGAAAGCCTTCCTCCGAAATGACTAGCTGGCAAACGAGTACAAGAGCGGATAATTTTGCATGCTTCCTATAAAGCATAATGGAATTCATGAGAGCAGTGCAAATCCTTAGAAAAATGCGTACAATCTCAGCAGTCTTTATTTTTAGCGAGTGCAGCCGGCCGGCATTCAAAAGCCGTCATCTTGACGTGTTCAAAATATTATGTCGCATGATTATATCGATATTACATTCCTGATTAAGGAATTTTTACCTAGTTAAGGCTCATTCCATGTATTCACTTAACTTTGCATGAGATCGGTCATTCAAGGTAGGTAAAGTCACCGAAAGCATCCTCCGTGACGCACATTATACGAGTAATTGCGTAATTTAACCGTATTTTTGCTAAGACAGGGTCTATCCATCATTACTGTGAACTTAATGGATGAGTAGTACAGGCCACGCCACGTGAGTTAACCATAGTCAGGTGGTCAGAAAGTGCAATAATAACGAAACTCATCCGATGAAGAGTCCCGTTTTTCGCAGTCCCAACGACGGAAAGTACGATGACTGCTTGCGTTCCCACTTACGAGCAACTGACAAACCATGTGGTGATGGCGCGGGACGACTGCCAGGATATGCATTTGACAAAGATATGACGCCTGAGGTGGGAGGTTGGACAAACCATCGTTAACACATGGAGACAGCCTGGGCACAGGCAACCGCCTCCACCTAGCAGATCGTTTCGGCAACTGCTTGCTCTGATTGCGCTGCTACATGTGCATCCCATCGCTCTCAGCAGTATAGTATTACAAACAAAGGTAAGGGAGACTGGAATGTCGGCTTCTGGTTTAGTTATCTTCATCAGGCAGCCATATCCAACCCCGGGTTTCGCACCACCCGATGATCGAAACCGCGCCCCTTTGATTAGAAGTTCAATGCTGTAACCATTCAACCACGACCCGGTGCCTTGCCCATTTCGATCGGGAATATTAACAATGGTGGATGGGCACTAATCGATCGGTAACGCTATTCTGCCTATAATACACCGACCACTGTGCGACTGATGGCGGCGCTCTAGAGTCGGCCCCAAGGCAGAGCGTAGCGAGCGAGTCCCGTAAACGATCGGTGATGGCCTATCCACCAATGCTGTGAACATAGTTTGCGAGACTGACCCTGTCTGGGATTGGATTCGACGGACATTTCCGAATACACCGCCACTATGAATACCAAGGAACTTGACGTAAAACCCAAGCCCAATCTAACATCGATGAACAATGCCGATGAAGAAAAACATAAACTACCGAATTCGCAGGCCGTAAAAGACCAGAGAATCAACTTACAGCACGATGTGACAGGATATCTTTGTTGTAAGAAACATCTTCAAGAGTGGAATAATAGAGTGGCGACAGAAAACGAGGCGCCACTCAAAGGCACACGAGTGCCCGGACAAAGTCGATATGAGGGCTGAGTGGTGTAGCAAAAATACGTCTTTGAAACGGCGAGAAGAAAGTGTAGAGATTGCGAAAAGGCACATCCCTGTGGGCAATTATTCGCGCCACAAACAAGAAGGCAGCTGGCCCATGTGAAAGCCAAAGGTCAACCACATGAACGTTGTAGGTAATGAGGCAGGTTAGGAGGGTAATTAAAAGAAGAGCGCTACAGCAAGGCGGAGGGAGGCGAGGAAAGAAAGACTGCAAGTCAGCGTGTTTGTGTGTGCGTCCATACATGTTCAAGGATACGTGTCGTTGTGCGAATTTCGTGGAACCGGCTTCCTGTGACGATGCTCAGTCCGCCTTGTTCACATGATTCGTGGGGAACATACCAGATTTGCCTGTTCGTTTGTTCTTCCCGTACAGCCAACCAGGCTCCTGTGAAAACAGTAGAAGGAGAACTGCTAAAGAGGGGGTGAGAGCGGACTGCTTAAAACGTTGGAAACATAAAACCTGGAGCATAAAGTCAGCATGACCAAGTGGGCCACTGCATTTTTTGATGGCAATGATGGTTGAAAGGCATCTATAGGAGTAATTCCGATGAGCAGTTGCAAAGTAAAGCGCTTATCGAAAGATTTACGACAGCGCCCTCCAGTCAGGCTTGGTGTCCAGAAGTTCAGCATTCTTTTCAAGCGATCGAATTTAAAGAAGAAACTACCTGAAATGTGGATTCTGGCAGTTCCAATTATACAGCATTGGAGATAGGTGGAGAAAAATGTATCAATAGGTCCAAAGTTCCACCAACATTAGGGAAGGCAAACATCAAAGGCACAATAAAGCCAAAAGAACGGTTTAATTGCTTATAATTTCAAGGTAAAAGCCAGGTGGGAGGTCATAGACGGATCGGTTAGAACTCAGTGGATCGAAAAGCGCAGGCGGATAGAAGCAAGGTAAAAATATGTGCATTTAGGTGGAGGAAAATCGAAAATATGAAGTTATGCTAAGAATGAAGGAAAGAAACCAAGAGGACGTGCATTAGGTAAGGATCTTAAACACCACAGTCGGCTTTAAGGAGTATTCTCATGGTAGTAAAAATGGAGCCTTTAGAAAACAGAGAGCCTGGAAGGATGCGCCGGGAATTTCATCTGAGAACCATGTTGAGACAAATGCTGGCGGTAACGTTCTCTATCTATCCTTTTTAGTTTGGGATCAGGTAGTGCACGGGAATAGAAACCTGCACCCTCCCCCGTGGCCCTGTGGTAGATTCCAGGGAAAGTAGGGCTAGGATTTAGGTCTGGATTACGACACAGGATTGGGTACTCTTCCTGAAATTTAGCGAGAGAGAGAGAGAGATTTCCATCCGCGTGTCTTGAACTATTTTAGGAAGCCAAAATGTTACGTTCCTCAAAGCTGTTCAATCTCATAAGTCCGTTAACATTGAAGAACAGCGGTACGCGATATGGTCCTAGGCAAGATAAGAAGTCCTGCCTCGTTCAGAGCCTAAGTGAATTTCCCTACAAAGGCTTTTGGTAGAATTTAAAACCATAGCTGAATGTATGCGAACGGACGTTTCAGGCCTGTCTTCCACATGTGGTCATAGTCCAACGAGCAGTCCATGGTCGAGAAGTATCCCTGACGACTGACTGAAGGAGACCGCAATGGCCGACTACGACCAAATAGCTGTTGTCATGACAGATTAATAAACTTCATTCTCATGAGAATTTGGGTAGATTACAGCATAGACTGCAAGGCGTAAGCTTGTGCCTACGTTTGCCCAAGGACCCACCGAACCTAGGTTCCTACTTCGGTTCAAATCAGTCTGTGGCTTGCGACGCCTCGATAAATCAAATGATGAGCGCAAGCATCCCTGAGTTATGCAAACTATAAGCCAGGATTCGAGGTGATCTGGGTATTGAGCTTGGGGAAAAAGTATCGAAGAAAAAGAAATGGGTTTCATATACTCCCTTTTTCTATGGTAATCTTTGAGGTAGACTGTGACTCCACCCTCACAATAGAGCAACCCCAAATAACTAAATGATGCGCATGGTCGACAGAGTTACAAAATGTGACTGATACCTTTCTCAAGAGTTGGACGTAACACAACTAAAACCTGGCTGTTCAACGGGCATTACTAACTGCACTGCTTGCAGATTCCAAGTCAGTAAATACGAAATTTAAGAAGAAAGGGCCACGAATATGGCGGATCATCCTGTTTGAGAGTATTTAAGAGATATCTTAAAAATGAGATTCCCCTTATCAAGCCCCCTGGAGCAGAGGTAGTTGCACGATCAAAACGCCAACGCCACTCCGGTTTTGGCGAATACTGCGGGTCGATGGAACCCTTAAGGTGGGTCCACACCTAAATATGTGCACTTCGTTCACGAAAGTATACATTTCACGCGCTGCTTGCTGCACTCAGCAAAATACCGTCTCCGAGGATTCCCAGTGTCGCGGACATATGACAAATATGCAGAGTTGACCCGCTTCACTCAGCTCGATGAAGATGAGCAATCACTTAGCAGTAAGATAATTTACGGACTAGCATAATGTCATGTGCAGCTCACGCCTCGACTTCGTATAAGTGGGAGGCATCAAGTCATGTCAATTGTATGACCAAAGCTTCGTAAAAAGCAAACCTCATAAGAAGATTGTTTGACCATTTACGTGCAGAAATGAAGTATTTCGACTTTTTCGGAAGTGGCTTAAGTCCCAGAACTTTTTGAAAACCGAACCTTTTAACTTAAGCGTGGATATCCAGCACGTTTCAGCGACAAGTATAGCAACTACCTACAGCCAAAATTGACAGAACATTTGGTTCCAAAAAAGCCCGTTTTATATCATTACCCTTTAAGGGTGACAGCATTTTAAATACTATCAGACGACGGCTGCAATGTACCACTGAAAGGACACATAATGCTGCTGAAGTCATATTATGCACTCCTACTAAGTCCCTGCTAATCCCAAGAGCTAAGGATGCCTTGTCAGTGTGCGCCAATTTAACTTGTGTTAATGAAGTTACATTCACTTGCGGATGCAAGTACATCGGGCGAACGCAAAGGCAATTGGCAGCCAGGTCTATTGAGCACCTGCGAAGGTGGCTTCTAAAGCATGAAAACGAAATTCCGCGATCTTCCATTACTAAAGACTTGCTTGATAGTGATCACTCCGTTGACCCCAAAACATCATTCCGAGTACTTGTTCGGGCACAAACAACTCGTAAATTGCTCTGCGTGGAAGCGACCTATACACGGCGGGTGCAACCGGACCTGTGCAAACAATTGGAGCACGTGGTCAGCCTAAATCTTCCGTGGTAACCTCTAGCTCCTTGGTTTACACATTTTCCCTAATTTTTTCTTTCCTCCACTTGTTATTTTCTTATTTTTTTTAAGTTAATACTTGTATTGATTAGTCGTACGGCACTTAATCATGACATTGCTGTTTTGCGTCGATTTTTCTGTATGAATTCAAGTTTGCTGTATTTTCTCATTCGCTATTTTTATTATGCAGCGACAGAGATGCAGAAGATGAGCCGTCGCAATTTTTGAGTCCAATAAATCCTGCTCTACTCGCTTGCTTTAAATTATACCAGTAATACAAAACTATTTGGACACTGAAATACGCAAATTTAACGGAGTCAGTTTCTAAAAAATAAACTCTGGAAAGTGTGAGTAAATGTATGTGCACTTCCAAAATCGATGTAAAAACGCGCATAATTCAGGTAGCGAATTTTTTCTGTGTGCAATTAAGACAGGTGAGCAGGAAGATTCTCACCCCCTGAGCCAACAAAGTGTGAATTAGATTGAAATTGCGTGCCAAGTGCATCAGTACCACGACCTTACTCAGGAGGAATTTTCACTTGAGGATTCCGGTCAAGATTGAATGAGTTTCGGGCTACCAGGAGAGTGAAACTCTGACTTTTTTACATGATGAGCCCTGCCGAGCGGCGAAAATCGTAAGGTGCTTAAGATGATAACGCAGACCAGTATATGAGACTTGATAATATACTGCAGTGGAAGTGGTGTGAGGATCGCTTGCAATGGAGGGATAAAAAAATGCGTTCACCCACGTCAATTCTAAGCGCAAAGGGCAGGCATACAAGTAAAATAAAGGAAAACAGCAGCAAGCACAGAAAACGATCACTAACAAGGACGCAGTCATAAAAGTGGTTTTTGTAACATGGAAGCTTAGCGTTTCACAATAAACCACAATCTGATTGGTGGAAACCAAAGTAACCACTACAATAAACTTAACAGTATACTCTCATGTAAAATTTCAGTCTCTAATTTATCAGTAAACCGTCTAATTTAAGAGCATGAGATTTTTGTTAGCACCAAACTTTTTGCGCCTCACACAAAGCATAGGCCTCCACTCCGCTTGTGTTTGGTTTACAGATACTGCAGGTCCCAATATAATGTGTTGTGAATGTAGTCTGGAAACCTGTGTCAAATATCAGCAACCAGTTCATAAATCCGCCCACGTATGTACGTTCGCTTTCTTTGTTCGTTCCTCGCCATAGTTGAGTGCACGAAACTTTAAACAGTCAAAATACCTGAACATACATTTAAGTTGTGACTATTAGTTTACCATTTGACCTTACATTTTCCGGTGTTATTTCCTACAAATTCCAAGGCCGCTCAGGGGACGAAATTGAATATAAAGACTTTTGTTAAGGATCACTCGTGTGCTTACCTCTTCCTCCCCACACTCGACAGAACAGTGGAAAAGGAGCGACCCGTAATACAGGTTGTTGTGTTGAATTCCTGGGAAATCTGGGTTAGGGTTAAGTTTAGGATTTGCGTCAAGGTTAAGGTTAGAGTTACCGTGAGGTTATGGTTCAGGGTAGCGTTGGGTTACGGTTAGGATAGTGGTTGGACACGGGCATAGGCACCCTTCCTGAAACTAAAGGGCAATGTCACCTGTATTACGGAGGTAAAGCGTTCCTGTTCCCATATCTTCCGGGGTGGGAGAGGGGAGGAATATACATGATGCCACCACTTTTTTTGCAACAACGTGGATCGGAAGTCCTAAAAATCTTAACTTCTACAAACTTTCATAAATGAGTAAATACGTCCACTAACTCGACGATGAGTACAGTCAGTCCGTAAGAGCAGCAGCGACTTGGACGTGAAGCGAATTCGATTTATGGCGGCTGTATAGTTTGTCTCTTATACTATCTTCAAAAGGTACTGTTTTATTAGCATGGCAAAGACATGAAGACTGAGACGGGTCTTGCATAAGAACTCTACCTGCGCGTGCCTCACACCTGTTGATTTTCTAACCCGCACGAATTGTACTTCACTCATTGGGATCTCACATCGGCGTGGGTCATATTAGATAACTCACTAAAGCTGATTCACTGCTTGTTTCCATGCCTAGGCCTCTGCATCTTATTTCGACATTTGATAAAAATTGGTATTGCTGAGCTTTCAATTGCTTTACCATGGAATGGGGCGGTGACGCACATTAGAAGGGTAAAGCCGACCCTATTGACTGTCCATAGAACACGTTTTTCAATCGCCGTTGATCAAAGTTCAAAATAAAGTTAATCCATGAGCTGGCATAGACTATAAAGGACAGCGGTAGCGTGTTGAAAAAAAACGAGAGCGAGTTAACAGGACAATTCCAAGTATACATCGGACCAGTTTCGTCATATAAGTTCCATTGGCGGTGCCGGAACAGCGCTCTAAAATGATATCGGAGCACAAACATTACGGTTCGCAGTACGGCCCCGTCGCTCGACGGATTATCAGATATTCAAAGCAAAACTTCACCCAGCCTCAAGAAGCGGTGGTCATATGCATAAAAATGCGGGTGATATTTACTTTCAAGCGTTGAAACTCGAGGCGCAGTTAGAAGTGGCAGTAGTGTGAAGGAGAGGAGGGGGAGGAGGAGGAGCGTCTGCGATACAGAAAGGTGAATGCTGCAGTACAGAAATCTCAAATAACACGTCAGCTAACCTTCTCAATGTCATCTCGATCCATGACCTTAATGACGTCGCCCTGTGTAATGTCCAATTCGTCTTCTTCTTGTGCTTTATACGGATAAAGAGCGACAACCTGCATTGCAAAAAGAACCTTAATAGAATGTGCACCTGACCGAATATTTTTGACAGCATCACCATCAGATCAAGATAACCGTACATCATGTTACATAACTCGAAAACGCAAGTCTAGAGGAGTGGCTGAGAGTGGATATTTTCATTCAAAATGTCGCCTTTTGACAGACACATTGTGAAGTATGTAGAATAAGATAGAAGCTGACTCAGGATTTCGATGTTGCATTTCACCATCACCCGAGCATACCCTAGAGCCCAAATGAAAACGTATTTTTCAGCTAAATCCGGTCCCCCACTCCGAAAAAGACCATTCTGTAGCAATAGAAAACTAGGCTGCATCCTGGACGGAAGGAATGAACGATCAGAAGGTACAATTCGGATTTTCTTTAAAGCTCAACTTCGCGTTCATATACTTTTGTCTAGGACAGCTTATCAGGTTCACCGAATTAATTGCTCTGTCCGCAGTTGGATTTAATCCACTCAATAACGCCAGATTATCGATAGTAAATTGGTTACAAGAGGAGGGTAGATCATTTCTGGATCTCGTTTTTTCATACTTTAACAGCCTACCCAATAATTTTATTCCTATCCAGCACCGCTTTTCGAATTCACTGAATTAAACTGTTGCAGCTTGCAGAATTATGCCCCAACCTGTCTGATCCAGGCTGTGTGCATTTGGTGACAAAGGGGTTTCAATGATCAATGTGTCCCTAATTTCAACCTCAGAAGTTAGCAAAAGGGGTCTAACTATGGTCAGAAGGAATACTTCCATTTTTCGCCCCATGCGTTTACTGCCGAGGCACGGCTATCTCTGCCTCAAATTGGACACTGGAGCATTTCCAAATACGACCAGAAACTCGCCTTAAAGGGCACCGGCAACGACGATAAGTCGTCATCCAGATGGTCTTTTTCGGAGTCCTCGTTGCTCTCATCCTGCTTTGATGTTTCTACGGATTCTGAGTTCTGGGATCCCGAGGTGTCGGAGGAAGAAGAGGTGACCTTGCTCTCATCTTCGTCCTCCGAATCCGAGTCCTTGACAAGGTTGGCGATGCTAGATGTCGGTGGAATCGGTTTTTCAGCAGCCGCCTCAACGCTTTGCTTCTTTTCCTGCGAATTCGCGGTGCCGTTTAAGGGGTGTCTCGGGGGTGTGTCGCACTTCTCTGGTGGGTGCTTGGCGAAGGAGAGAGAGAAAGGAGTTTTTTGGCACAAAATGGCACGAAATAAATGTACTTCAATATGGAATACTCAAGGCGCTTTACCGATGAAAACAAGAGAGGCTGAGACAGTCATTTCTGGCCTATTAGGGGTCATCACACAGTCTCAACCAAATTCAAATTCTAGAAAAACCAGGGCTCGTGCCGGAGCTTATTTGATTACTGAATAAGACATCCGGCCAGCTGAGTCACGAGCTCATTCCCGTCGACAGCGATCGAGGATATCCGAGGTCGCATGGAAGTAGAGTTCGCTATTCCATCCGAACTATAGGACGAAACCCGATGCTACTTTGTCTTTTTCATAATAAATTCTCTATTTGTGATACCTCATGGACGTGCGACGGTTTGCAAGACATCCGGACCTAGGCGAAATGGAACAATCATACTGAGTCCTGCAATTAGCAAGCAACATTAAGTAATACCGACCAACTGCAATGGTCTCCAGGCCTAGGAGTTAGTGGAATGATTCTCATACGCTGAATTTTTGAGGATTTTGGGAAGCGGGCTGAGTAAATCCTGAATGTAGTTCAGAAAAATATGCATTTTATAGTAGCGCAAGCATCCTTCAAGACTGTGTTTTGGCTTTGTGCGATCTGTCGAGAGAAGTAACCGGTTCTCTGAAGGGCCTACCTAGCCACCAACGACTCTGATTCTGACATAAATCCAGGTTGGTGAGTTTAATATGTCGATTGCAAACCTAAAGAGTCATTAAAGGGAAAACAACAACTGTCGTAACTGGAAAGGTCCGTCAAGCGACAGTTTATGCATATTAAAAGACAACGAAAACAAGCAGACTGAGTGAACTTTAGTGAGTTGTGTATGAGGTAGATTATTGTGAAAGAGGCTGGCGCAGCAGCCAACCCTCTCTCTCTCTCTCTCTCATCTATCTTACCGTAATCGTCATCTTGTGGTGATAAAACCATGTAAATAAGCACTCAACCGTGCCGAAACTATGCAAAACTGAAGTGATTATATAAATTCTTTCAAAAGGACGAGTAAAACGCAACAGAGGGTGGAGTTTCCGTGCAGATGAGACGAGGTCGCGATTACTTATGTGGCCCCACAGACAGGACGCAGTAATTCGAACGCCTCCACCCCCGTAACACAGGTGACCTTGCGCCAAATTACAGAAAGGGTGTATACGCCAGTGGTCTAACCGAACTCAAACCCTAATCTTCACACTAACCCTACCTTTAACCCAACCTCAACTCAACCGTTAACTACAACCTAACCTTAACCTTAATTCTAATATCAACCACAACCTTTCGTAAAATGAAATTACCGACAAATACGAGGGAGACTATAGAGCCATTTCTGGCTCATTAGCCATCATCAGCCAGCCATACCCACGCCAAGTGTTGCGGCACCCGAAGCTCGAACTCGCGACCTGGTGGTTAGAAGTCCAACGCTCTAATCCAATGCACCACGCGCTCGTTGTCCTGTCGGTTTCGATCAGGAATATTAACAATGGTAGATGGGCGCTCAACGACCAGCTACGGGATTCAATCGTACTGTTGTGCCTCGGGAGCCTCAGAGTGAGCCCCGCCAGCAGCCGCAGAGTGGCTAGTAGCACCAAAGGCAAATGAACAATGTCCTCGTCGGATTTTGGGCACCTGCCCAATGAGAAAAGGCCGCGAATTCCTGAAAGCAATGCATTCAGATGAGGCAGCATTCATCAATCGGCATATCGATTTAGGTGCCACATACATAATCCTGAAGGACCAATTCAAATGCGCACGGCCAATCACGAAGGGATGGCAAACTGCACTTAACACGTATTGGCGCAAACATCGCCTAACCGTAGAATCCTCCGTTAGACACGGTTAATTAGTTGACTGTTCTTGTACACATCCCAAAGTCTGACGACTAGCTGGAGCAATAGTTTCGAAAATTTACGGATTAAAGTTTGCATTTTCCAAATGAATTTCATCTCTTCTACTCAAATGTCTTGGGATGCCCATATTTCAGTATATATCGCTAGTCGACACCGAGCTAGGTAGACGAACGGTCCTGCAACACGGACTTAGAATGATTCGGATCTTAATCCAGGATTGTCACCTGCGTCTACGCAATTATAAAGCAGCAATCGAGAAGGAACAAACCAAATGCTCGACGATTCTTGGAAAAGTGCTGACAAATGCTCTGCACCAAAGCATGTCTTTCAGTGCCAGACGCATTTGCGATGCACGTGACACCGAATTGACGCAGAAGTTGACCACATTGAGAGGAAAGAATGCAAACATTCGCTATGCTAATGTCGTGCACAATCTATCTTCCAAGCAACTGACAGCAGAGCAGGTAAAAGTCCTGAGCCCCGATGCATGCTTCAATACCACGGATCCCCAAGAACTTGACTTCATTGCAGCTGCGGAATCTGCCATTCGCGAAGCCCTAATTACTGAGGAAATCAGAAATCTGCTACGACAGCGAATATCTTCCAGATTGATATCCCACAAAAAACGCAAGACGCTCTCTAAAACAGAAAGTGAAGCACTTCTGACTCTAAAGGCCGGCAAAACAATGTCATACTTTCCAGCCGACAAAGGACGCCCGACGGTTATTTTGAACAAAGAGGACTACTTCAACAAAGTCGAGGCACTTTTGGGCAATAGAACTGCGAAGACGCTAGTAAGCAATATAAACAAGGACCAGGCAAGTCTTCGGAATTCAAAAGCAATAACCCAGACTGACTATCAAAGGACGAAACCAAGGGACACAGCGCTCGCGAGATTCTATGGCCTCCCAAAGGTCCACGAAACAGGAACCCCTATGGCTGATCGTCTCTCTAAGAGGCACTCCAACGTTTGGCCTAGCCAAGTGGTTACTTCCACATCTCAAGTTTCGAACCCAGGGTTCCACAACAACCGTACACTCAGCTGAACAATTAATACAAAAGTTGCATGGTATTCGAATTGCGGATGAGGAAGCGATGGTATCTTTCGATGTGACGTCACTTTTCACCTCCATCCCACAACATCTCGCAGTCGAAACCATACATACCCTGCTAGAAGAACACTATAACGAGGTGGACACGAAACTCAAAATAAGGCAACCTATCGACCTCCTGAAACACTGCTTGAGCACATTCTTTACCTTCAATGCAGCAGTATACGAACAGGTCAAAGGTACGCCGATGGGATCGCCGTTGTCCGGCCTGATTGCTTAGACAGTATTGAAGAGACTGGAGGCACTGGCTTTCGACCAATAGCGACCAAGATTGTGGGTGCGATGTTGATGACACATTTGTCATAATCAGTCGGGACAAGATTGAGAATTTCACAAATAATCTGAACTCAATCTTCCCCGGCATCCAGTTCACGATGAAGGAAGAAAAGGACTGTGCTAGGATACAGAAATGGCGATGGAGAACTCAAAACAACGGTTTACAGGAAGACGACGAATACCTCTCGCATTCTGAGTTATCTTAGTAACCAAGCCCTCTCGCACGAACGCAGCTGCATGAGAGCACTGCACCATCGAGCAGAAACCCATTGCACCGAATCAGCCGACAAGAAGGCCGAGGTCCAGTTTCTGCGGAAACTCTACCCGGTCAACGGATATCTTGGGAGATTTGTTTAGAAATGCAGGCGAGAAGTCCAGAGAAAAAATCCGAAGGGGCAGCCAAAACCGAAGTGCTGGCGAGCAGTAAATTACATAGCTGGCGTATCCGAAGAATTTGCTAGGCTTGTGAGCGAATTCGGGGTTGGCGTGGCTCACAGACCGGAAGCGACAATCCGCCGGCAACTCATACAACCTAAAGACCCAATTCCCCTTTACTCAAAATCCGGCTTCATTTACCGAAAAGACCGCAATTGTGGTCGAACAAATTACGTTGGCGAAACCGGCAAACGGTTTTGCACGAGAATGCACGATCATGAGCTCGCTGTGAGACGGACGGATAAACTTTCCTTCGTAGCCGCTCACGCATCCTGGCAAGGGCACGACTTTGAATTTGGCAGCGTGAGAATACTGGGTTAGTAAGATGACCGAACTTCACGCCTGCTGCAGGAATCGTGACACTCGATGCGGAATCTATCAATAAACATAACGATCTGCTAGCTGTGTATCAGGCCATGCGCGAGAAAATCAATGGCGCTGATGAAGGTCATATTCGGCAGAGGTGATTTAAATATGCAGTGAACTGCACAGTCTTTTATGCCTTGAAGATGGGCTCGCATGAGAGTTCGAAACGTCGGATGAATAAACACCTGGTCCCAGAGAACGCCTTCCCGACTTTTTCTATACAATTTCCTGGGCCTCGCATATTCTAGAACATTCCGAATATATATATATATATACATATATATATATACCGCTCTACCGTTGAGCCTTGGGCCCGTTGTTTTGTCGGTTGCGATCGCGAATATTATGACAGTGTGCGGCTCACCGATCTGTTTAAGGAACATGTATGTTCCGTTGTGCCCTGGAGCTCACATAGGAGCCCTCGCAGGCGGTCGCATAGCGACGTGTAACATACGATGTTTAGGTGGAACCGACAAAAAAATCGTATGCTACACGCCGCTACGCGACCGTCTGTGAGGGCTCTAAGGTGAGCTCCAGGGAACAACGGAACATACATGTCCCTAAGCAGATTGGTGAGCAGCACACTACCATCATATTCCCGATCGCAACCGACAAAGCAACGAGCCCATGGCTCAAAGGTAGAGCGTTTGACTCAATTATCCAAGGTCGCGGGTTCGAATCCCAGGGAGTCAACACTTGGGATTGGGTATGACTGGCTGATGACGGCGAATAAGCCAGAAATGGCCATTCCGGTCTCCCTTGTCTTTGTCGGTTCCACCTAAACATTATATATATATATATATATATATATATATATATATATATTAGCGTAAAGCAGCTGGCCGCCGCCAAGGAGAGAGACTCACCGATCGTGCAATGCTAGAAAGAGAAGGCTTTGCCGGGGCCACAGTATTTTTTACTAAGGAGTTGGCATACTCGCTGGAGACCTAGAAGGCGAATGAGACTTTCAAGCTCATGCAGAGAAACTTCGCTACACTCACGTAGATTACGGGGTAGTAAGAGAGCATTATTATGTTTTCTGACAACAAAATGTTAGGCAAGAAAAAGCGGCGAGTAAATACGGTAAGAAGCTACTGCTGTTGCACACCGAAACAGGGGAATCAATGTGGCAGTTGCTGCTTATTGGTTGTTCACAGTCAAACATTCTGACCCAATCGGAAGTTCCCAATGAGGAAACAGGCCTATGAAGTGCGATCATTTTGATAGCGCAAGTTAGTGCTGTGCAAAGCGAACTTGAAATTCTTGGAAAACCTGACTAATCAGGAAGGATGGGGTTGCAGTACGGTCTCTTGTATTAACAGCGAACGACCACCAGGAAGTGGCCCCTCAACTAATCTAGCAAAATTGCAGGATACTCCTTTTCTTGCCGCGGTTAGCTCGTTTGACTTTCAATGGACAGCACAACTTCCCATCAATTTTGCTAAAAAATGCCCTTGTTGCGCACACTTAGTTAACAGTAGACAACGATCGCCCGGACATTTAGGATCTAAAGTGCCGGTGAGGAGGAGCAGACCTCATCACAGCATGTGTATGTGATATCTACTGAATTACCTTTGGTCAGTAGCCGTATGGCAGTTGCAATGAAACAACTCTGCTTAAGTCACCGTATTTTTGAAATTAAATGAGTCGGTTGTCAAGGTTTTTGTCAAGATCTAGAAGAAAAGCAACTTCTGAGATACCGGAAACTCAAACTGCAAAAGAAATACCCTGCGACCAATCGTGAGAGAGAGGGAACGACATGGAACTTACAGTTGATTACAGAGAAAACCCTTAAACCTGACCGAAAAAGACTACGAAGATGCCACCTTTTGAGGCACAGAAGGCAAACTTTGCTTGCATCATAAGCAGACAGCTACAGTAGATTCCCTATTTCATGAAATGCCAACCGAAATTCTGAAATGGGCTTTTGATTTAAACAAATTATTTAAGTAGGGTTGTCGTATCGATTATCGTGCAGTCTAATTCCAAGATCTTTTGGTCACAGTAGAATGCTAGCTTTTGAAAAAAGCATCTTTCTAACTGCCTGCAGAAAGCATACTATGAAAAAATGGCTACTTAAGTAGTATGCAAGTTTCTCATCGTTTTAATCCTCTTAATAATTCAAATATATTTTATAAAAACACCCATACACATATGATTTCTTTTAATCATTTGATAGAAAATAACGTCATCTCCAAATTTTCTACTTCAAGAAAGGGCATCTTTTGGTTTATAAAAAGTTTCTAAAATGCTGAATAATTTTGAACCCTACCTGTCGTTACACTTGAATTGAAGGTTTCCAAACTACATGCTCAATGCCTTCTGTCAAAGGAAAAGCACATAATTTTCTCATAAAATGTTGCACTGGATGTGGATCATGTTGTATACTTTATAGGCAGCGTCAATAAATTGACAGATATGATGCATTATGAATGAACGTTTCACGGTCTTAAAAATCCCATAATTAGAAACTTTTTAAAAACCGAAAGATACTCTTTCTTCAAGTATAAAATTTAATGAAGACGTAATTTACCATAAATCAAGCAAAAGAAATAACATTGTGTGCGGGTTTTTAAAAAAATATATTTGAATTAATAAGAGCATCGAAAATCAATGAGAATATTGCATACTACTTAAGTAGCCATTTTTACAGCGTATGATTTCTGCAGGCGGACAGAATGAAGCTATTTCAAAAGCCGGCATCCTGATATGACTGAAATATCTGGGGATGAGGCTGCAGGATAATCAACACGGTAACCCTGCATTCGGAACTTTTGTTTACATTTTATGAGATAGGGAATATACTGTACATCGTAAGACGCAACTTTAACGGCCTACTTGAGACCTGAATGAAACGAATTTTAGTCTGGAATAATCATGAAGCTCAAAAGATATTTCAAAATCCTCAACCTGAAAGGCATCCGGCCACATCCTCCATTATGAAAATTTAAAAAATGAGGCAGCGGGAGATCATTTGACAAAAACCGGATGGGCCACGAATTAAAATTGGAGGCCAACAATGTCAGCATAAAGTTAGGTGTGGATATTAATGAAACGGAAAGTTTAAAAGCAAACGAATGAGGAGTAGGCTTTGGAGTTAAAACTGCGCACTCGGGAGTTATGAAAATGTTAAAGAAAAATAGCCCATCTTCAGACTCCTTAAAGCCTAAATAGCGAATGCAGAAGCAGTTGACAAATACCAGAAATAAGATTTAAAGGCTTAAAGTTACTGCGTCGGAAACAGCCCCACAGCAAATGGCGACTACTGAGCGTTTAATGAAAAGTAATATTGGCAAACACTGCCCAAGAAGCCGGGAGAAAATTGGTCGAATGACTTACGACAGGTGTGAGCTTTCTAGATGATGGAAAAAGCATAAAAAATGAAGAAAGCCAAATTACAATGAAAACTGGCGGATGCCGTAACCTGGGAGCGGCAAACAGTTATTTCAACAGGCTCGAACGCAATGACACAACCAAAAGATTCAAACCTCTATCATATTAGAAGCCCTGTACTCAATTTAGTCTGGCAAAAACTGCGAACAGGAAGTATGGGGACTTAGTACAAGACGCATGCATGTCGAGGTCTAAGGGCGTAGCGCATAAGCCAATGCTTAAATGCGCAGTTCACCAAAGGAAGTCACAGACCGGAAGCATGAAGAAACTTGCACGATTTCCACCTCAGGGCTTACCCAAATTTTGGAGTCCAAACTAAAAAAGAAAATCAGGTTTCCGAAGACAGATATGCCTAAAATATTAGACACTGGCGGGTGGGCTTCCGGTACAACAAGACTTTTACCGCCAAGTAAATAGCCCTGAACCCATACTACTTAAAATTGCGGAAAAGAATGGTAAAAGAAGGCGTTGTGTTTCTGACTGATGTTTAAGTCAAAATATCAGGCTCGGAGCACAATTATGCGGGATGAGCAGAAACATGAGCAGCATTCCAACACCTCGGTAGGTTTAACCGAGCTTAACAGCCCAAAGTTCTGACAAGGCAACTGCACAAATCAGATAGTTGAAAACCCCCACGTCGATCCGACTATTTCCAAATATCTGTCACTTGAGTAATTTATACTTCTTAAAGACCGAAGGTGAAGGGTGCTGTAACATGGAAGAAGTCTAGCAGTGAATATTTAATCAACTCTACAAGACTACTTGCAATACGCCTACTTTGGAGGCTAGGTTATTTCTTCGGTGTGACCCCAGTTTACTCACAAGTGATTGGACCCAGTACGAAGATGCGATCGTTCTGTGCAAACAAAAAAACTCAACTGCAGCGCATCTTACTTCGTTTCTGCAGTCGTCCTCAAAGCGTCCATTGAAAGCCAGTTTTTCATGGTGCTTCTGTACTAGAACAAGATGGCAGAGGAAAACAAAAGCGAAATTGGATAATTAGAAAATAGCATGCCATTAAATTGCACATTAAACTTCTTATTTAGAAAGAGGAATGGAATTAAAGTGTGCTGCTGCCGCCTTGTTCCCGCCTTTTGTACCAAGGGGGTAAACCCATCTGTTAGGTAAGAAGGGTTTCCAAAAAAATTGCATTTTGACAGAAGGCCATGATGAGATATGTAAGTATACTTACTTCGGGGGAAATTGAACATAGACGGTAAAACAGTTCTCTAGTAGCTCCAAGGTTAAGTAACAGATGAAGGAGTTCAAGCAAGCTCCGGGTAGCAATCAGAAGAGAAGTCAATTTCAGTACAGGCTAGCCAATGGACTGAGGCATGTCCGACAGTCCTTATATCATTAAAAAACACTTTTCTCCCACATCCGGTCTTCTTTAATCTGTCTTGAAACCGGCTTCAGGTGGGGGAGTGGAACATAGAGTGAGGGAGATGCAGCACATGTCTACTCTCACTATAATCCAGTGCAAGTCACCGTCGCAGCACCATCATGCTGCGGCGCATACGGTGGACATAGTCGAAAACGACGGTCAAACTTGTTTACCACTAAGATTGAAAAAAACCGCTTAGCCATTTGAACCGCAATTAGGCAACTGTGAATTTACCGTTTGTTTAATTTGCTAATCCCCGCTGCAAGTTCCCAACCTTTTGCTGGCGTATTGCTACTGGCAACGAAAAAAATCATATGAACTTCACATATGAAACCCCCAGGGGTCCTTTGGACAATTTCCTGCATTACTACTTTAAATAACTTATCAGGTTTCGAAGAATGCATGAGGAATTAGATTATGTGCGTTTTGCGTGAGCATGGAAGATCGGCGCATTATCCGAGCCTACAAGGATACTTTTCTCCGCCAGCCATCAGCGGGAAATGCATTTTTTGGTTACAGCGACTAAATTGTTTAAAGATGGCTGACCTTCCCAGTACTAGAAAGAAAAAAGCAAAGGCGAGAAATCAACCTTTTTCCGTTGACGTACGAGCTCGCGACTTAATACCCCTATCCTTAAATAGAAAAGCTTGAATTCTCTCAGCCACGGAATTTCAAATCACAGCCTACATCATGCTTGCCAAATCACACAACACAGCAAATAAATCTTTATGTTAAACTTTTAAGAAGAGTTGTTAGTAAGGTTTAGTTGCTGAGAACATCATTCCAGAGAATGCTGAATTTCCGGTGGGGATTCTGTCAGGTGCTTGAGTAAGTCACATTGGAAAATAATTCTCCCAATTATTTTCTGTTTGCGCTAACACAAGTGTACCTCCTAAGAAGCGTGTGAAAAGATTGTTTCTTGTACTCATTTTACAAGAGCGCATGTTTTCTCCACGTTTTATACCGGGAGTAAGTAGTTCGAACATAAAAAACTTCCATAAAAACTTGCATTTTAGGATTCCTGAATGTTTGTTCGCGTAGTGAAATATTTCAACCTTCAGTAATGCGCAACGGGATCTACATCGGATGTCACATAAAAATTGAAAGTGCCGATACTACCAAAAAGCATTTATTAGATTGAAACTGACTGATTTTCACGCAAACATTCATATCAACTTCGGACCGGGCATAAATAGCCGTGTTCCGAAGGGTTTACTCCACGTTCGCGTATTAGTTGCATTGAAAAGTAAACAAGGCAGAAAACACATGGGGAACGCTGGAGGGCCCACAGGGTTCCCCGCAACTGCGTCAGGCAGCGGCACAAGATCGGCGAAGCCCGCGTGTCTGGGCTTTTGACTAGTACAGTAGATTGCCTAACTCATGAAATGTCCATAGCAAAATTTGAGGTGGTAGTATGGCAGACATTTGAGGTTGCTAATTTTGTTTTTTTGAATTAAATTGAGGTGCCCAAAGCTTTTTAATAATGAAGGGTTCATTTCAGATCTGCCTATTGAAGGAAAAGTGCGCTAGAAGTGCGCGAAATCCGAAGTTTCTTGATATCCAGCAATTTTAATATGCTGATGAATCCTAAGAATCACAACATCCTGTTTGTGCGCGTTGTATTATAGACGAATATTAATGTAAGGCGAAAAAATTTAACATATCCCTTCAGAGAATGGAAAATTTGGTTTTGCGTTCACGAAAAACAGGCAGATGCACGTAACTCAGCAATAAGCTTTTGTCACTGTCATTTGTTTTACCACATCGATGTTTTGGATCGAAGACGCCGTATGCGAAAGACGTCCGGAAAATTTCTATCTGCAGCTGACCATTAATGAATACGGAAACTTTAAACTGAAAGCGCAGAAGATCAGCAGTTTTCGTAAAATCCTACTATATATTCGGCCACTAAACTGAGCATTTGCAATCTTAGAACGGGGCCTACAAATAAACAAATATGGCAGAAAACGTTCCATTATAAAGACAAAAGTGATTTCTTTAATTTTCAGTAGAAAATGTATCAATTATTTTCAAGGAAGTCAAAAACACGGTAATATTTCCCCATTTTAACTTGGGAAAAGGTCAACCACGCAAATATTTGACAGCTAAATATCTAATTACTGCACTTTTTGAAGAAGTACCTTATTTTAGAAAGTTTTTGAATTGGATTAGGCATATTAACTGCCAAAATTGTGTTGTGGACGTTCATTTTTTTCGAAAATGAACTTTCAGGCTTGGGTGAGTCGACAAATATTACCCAAACGGTCATCTTCATTAGAAATAATGTCCAAAAAATCCCTACTTCGGTAAAGTGTATTTAAGAAGTTTTGATTAACACAGAAAGAAATCTATATTTATGGGCAATTAACTGAAAACACTGAAAATCATAAAGTATTCACCACTACCTGAAGAATGATCTGACACTCATCGTAATTGAATACCCGAAGTACTTGCAAAGAAATTTGAGGAAGGGAAAGACCTCTTAATATAAAGAAAATTGTACGTTTGAGATCGCACCTGCGAACTCTATTTACATTGATTAGTGCCTGAAACAGTCTGTCAACATGTGAGCTTATGAAACATTGTAGTCCCATCGCGTTCCTATCAGTGCAATCAGACGGAAATCTGTTTGCCTCAGTCAAACACATCTCAAACAATGTAGAAACGGAAGAAAAATCATCCCATTCTCGAGAAACCATGTTGGAACATACACAACACATTTAGGCGGTTTGTTTGCGGCCAACCTTCACGCTGGCCGTAACCTGAAAGAAGGTGCGAAATGTACCAAAGGACCATTTTCAGAAGCAATTCTACTTTTTCTGCTGCATTCACTCAGTTTTTTTGTATGGCCAGACTTCCTGTACACTTTAAACTTAAGTTTACGTAGTTATACCGATTTTTCACGTCTTCTGAATTTCCCATTCTTCTACAATAATGAGTATTTCCAAAACAATGTTACATTAATTTATAAACCACAATATGCCTTCTTTTTAAGAACGGTCGTTCTTTTTTGGGGGACGCAGCGCGGTCTGATTTTGCTTAACAGGGATTTTCATGTGAAATTCATGATATTTCATAAGGTAGAGAACCTACTGTACCTGTGCAGTCACGCAATATTTGCATACTGCTGACTGCCTGTTGGAAGAGTGTGAATTATACCCGGTTATTCCGCAATACCTGACAGATTTCAGCTCCAATATTCATATAGACTTTAGGACCAAGCCCCAGAAATGCCTTGTTCCAAGAGACGTATTCAAAATTCCCGCATTTATTTCCGAGAAAATTAAAAAGGGTACGACTTCAAAATATAATAGTCATCTGCGTTTAATTCCTTCTCAAACAAGCCGCTAAGTGTCAGTTAATTACAAATACACCGACCTCAATAATGGAAATATAGCATAACCTTTCAGCCAAGCTCGTGGCTACGTTTTCTTCGTGCCAGACGGCAAGAGCCCTTGCATTTCCCGTACAAAACAGGCGACTGAGTCGCCATATGCTCTAGACGTTTTGCCAAAATGACTCCCGAACGGAGGCCAGACCCACTGGAGGAGGAAGATTATTTATAATTGAGAAAGCTTGGCTGCAAAGGCGGTGTCTGTCACAACATCTGATGGGGTGTGCGAAATCCTGGGAGCTATTACATAAAAAGCAAAAAATGTGGATGGGTCCGCCGTTTCGTGTAGTTTCGGAGAGACCAACAAATTACTTCAAATTGGCTGTCATTCAATAAGTTAGGAAATATGAAATCCTAATGCAAAGAGCATTAACAAATCGGATAAGGAGCATAAAACATAGTTCATGAAGGTTGAGCAACCATCCAGGGGAGACAAAGCCAATAGCCGATCTCACAAAAATGTTAACTGAAATTCTGAAAGGCGTTTTCAATGAGGCATGATTGCTTCAGTGGAGTTGTAGCGTTTTGATTATGATGCAGCATAATCCCAAGGTATTTCAGACAAGGCAGGATGCCGACTCATGAATGTACCTCTTTTCGGCCACCAGTGAAAACCGTACTCGGTAAAAAATGACTGCTTGATGAGTAGGCATTTTTCCATCGAGTTTAGACGGAAAACATACACAAAATCGTCCTTTTATGTCTATTTTGTAGAAAATCAAGTCTTCTTCAAATTTTATACTCGGTTTTAAAAACTTTGCAATTAAAATATTTTTAAAGGCGCGCAGTGTCAATGTCTGTTTATTAATGCCACGACATATTTCACATACAGTGCAAAAATTTGTTAACACTTTTAGTATCTTAATGACATAGAGGAATGTATGAATTTTTATACATGGAAAGTGTACGGCTTCTAGGCTGGTAACCCTAAACGCAAATGCAAGGGCGAATCAGGAGGAAAATTATCCGGTAATTTGAAGAGCTTTCAAAAACCCAAATATATCATTTTCTCGGGTATAGAATTTGAAGAAGACGGGGTTTCTACCGAATATGTATAAGAACGAATGCGTCTGTGTCTGCTTTCGATAAAATATATTGTAATTTATAAGAGAAGCGAAACTCAAATATAAAAAGACCCACCACTTAAGTAGTCCTTTTTACCGAGCGCGGTTTCTGTAGGTGACCGAAGGGAAGCGCATTAAAAAACCGATATCCTGGGGTGTCTGCACAATAATCAATATTACAGTCCAACTTAAGTTAGCATTTCTGGCGGAAAACGCATTTCAGAATTTCGGTTAAGAGTGCCTGAGATTGAGCACTGGCAGTAAGTGATCAAGGTGCTGAAAAAAGGCCCAATCCTTGGAGATTTTAACTCTCGGGAAAAAGATGTCTCAAAAAATTCAGGTAGATCAGATTTTTGAGACCTCATCAAAAACTGAAACCTTCTGTATGTCAAGAAACGACTTGAAACAAAATAGGAAAATGGCAGGCCAACCTGGTTCTCTACTTGGACATCCTCGTCAACAAAGGTCAGGTACTCGCTTGCAAATTCTGTAATGTTTCTTTGTACACTAAAAAGGAGATAAATTTTAATTGAGACAAATATTGATTAGATAACAGAAGCAGCAGAAACCAAATAAACCGCTATAAAAACGGGCTCTCAACGATATCCAGTGCGAAATTTCCCTTATAAAGTAAACTTGACTGGCTATTAAAAGAGGCCTGCGCATAATTTGTGCCGGATATACATCTGCAGTGAAAACTCCATCACGTCATTCTGTGATACACGAGTTGAAGTTTTCAAAGAGGACAGAAAAATCGCGAAAGAAAATAACTGAACACATATGAAAAGGGCCAGCACTCTGGAGGATGCTAAATATCTGTGCCCCAATGTATTTTTCTAAGTTAATAAGATTTCTTTAAACAATAAGTTGCAGTTTTCCTTGTGCTGAAGCAGCAATAAATTAACATTCGCATGAATACATCCAATAAAATCATTTCTGACGCTTCAAGTCCGCAAAGATAAATAAAATCCAACCAGGTTTTCTCCATTTCTTCTACGAGTATCTGCTTAAATAGATGAAATCAGGAAACAACTCACAGTTCCTCTGTGTTAGGAATTTAGTTTGAAGTTCTTTCCTTATTCTCCCGAACTCTTCCTTAGCTTCCTGAAATGAGTATATAATTTATACCACGGAGTTTATACAAAATAGCTTACATCAGATTGAAATGCAATCCCTTGTCATTTAGCTAATATGGTGTGGAACAAAACAAGATAGAGTTCGGCAGGCAGGCATTTCGATCGCTGCACCAGAGGCTGGGACAGTCAACTGGTGCACAAGAGAGGGCAGAATGAATGAGGTTGAGACTGGGGACTTCATTCCCACGGTACATCAACGAACTCCTCGTAATATTAAATCTGACACCGCTGAATCTATCAGGACGCGCTAAACATTGTGGGTGAAAAGATTGGCAACTGACGATATAATTTATACCTCACTGAGAGTCATCCTGAATAGCTCCTCCTTGTGCGGCATCTATGGCACTCTCATGTACGTAAGATCCGAGTTTCTCATCCCCTTTGTGTCAAAATGTTGTGTCACAGGCGGCAGGTGACGGGATATATCATCCCGCTGCGCCCAAACCCAATATCAGATGGCTGACCGGCTCGGACAGTGAACTGATTTATAAAGGCGGAAGGAGAGTGAGGTCGACTCTGGGGACTAGGTCCCCACCACACTTAATCCATACTCCTTACTATAATAAACCTGGTGCTTCTAAACAGACGGTACACCAAAAGCTGTGGCTTGAAAGACCGTCAACTTAAGAGATAACCTTGTTCTCACCAGATGGAGAGACCAGCTGCAGAGGGTCCTTTTCAATGTAACCTACAGAGCACTCGCATTCATCTATGATCCTAATCAATCACATCAATTTTTCCGTGAAAAGCGGGTCGATCGTACACGCACAAGGCGTGGGGCATATGTGGACAGACTCAGTCACTGCGCCCGACCCCACACGCAGCCGTTCTGACTGTCTTGCCCCCGGGCCCAGGTAGGTGAGAGAGAGAGAGAAGAGGACGCGACAGATGCCGCAAAATTCTGATGCCAATATAAAATAATTCAGATATAAATAGCCACACTACGCCCACCATGCTGTTGGGCACACGCTACGGATCGTCGATAGCAACAGTCGAACTGCCATTCAGCATTTTCAACGATTTCATCTCCAGTCAGCATATTTTACGGAAAACTTCGAAGAAATTGCCTACTCAATGAGCTACGAGCGAAATACGCAAGTATTTTAAGTTACCAATGACATCAGAGACCTTCTTCTGAGCTTAACAAAAGGCGCACGCGAAAATTGAGGAAAAGCAAAAAAATAACTTACTTTAGCTTTTTCGATGTTACTTCCTGCCCGAGTCTCTGAAACCTGTGCCACTTCAGCTTTCTGCATTAGTTTCTATGCAGAAATATAAAGAGACAGAGAAATAGTAATTACTAAAACATCTTCCACTTGGCCCAGGCTGTAACCCAGCAGGGTTTTTTTGAACTCCTTTAAACGTGATAAGTCCGGTTTTTGTTCCGCCTAAAATTTTATTACCTAAACAAAGTGGGTACGTAGTTACGATCGAATCCAGTTCTCCGACGTCAAGGTCAGGCTTCAAAATAGCCAAGACAGTTTCATCAATTGACCTCATGAGGTCCCTTAACTCTGGTAAAATAAAGGAGTCGCTAAAAATGTACGTTTACTCACGAGCTAGCGTAGTCCAATACTTCTCCAAAGTAGATTTCAATTTCGTTATTTGTTTCTGAAACGACATTTTAAAAACTAAAATTCCGCACTTTATGTTCCTTAAAGTTGACTCTCTTCTCTATATATTCGAACGCAGGATCCCTTTGCCGGGAGTTAACCTAAAAAAGTATTTAATGTAAAAGCGGGCATCGGAACTTTGAGTGACACGCGAATCAATCGGTCCCGCAATTTTTTGCTTATGTGTGCTTTACTTTTATACTGACTGTCGTCCGCTGTAATTGTAGGAGATGACGTCGAGGCCATGATGTGGTCTACAACAAGTTGTAAGAGATGGGTTACATGCAAAAGATGAATAGTAATTATGTTTCATTTAGGCGCTTATTGGCAAAAAAAGACCACGAAAAAAATCCAATATAATCACGTGTGGTGCAGTCTGATTGAATAAGTGATGAACAATGTAAAGTCAAGGAAAATTTTTCAATGCAGTTCCAGAATGCAGATACGCGAAGGACTCAAAAACTGATCATGCACAAGTAGCGCTCAAATATTCCATGGTAATGAACACATGACCCGCATCAACATAGTGGCACAACGCACATGTTAATACACAGCTTCCTGATGAAGATTCGCTTCACGCCATTTGCTCCATCAGTTTTAAATAAAGCCCGTACGTATCACTTCATTTATGTTTAACCACTTTGGGTACCACTGAAAAAAACATAAAACCGCAGAAGAGCTTCGAGGTTAATACAGATTAAAATAGAATTGTTCTTGGAAAGTACATATGTCGGTAAACTGAACAGCATACATGCAGTCTGTTGAGGCTTCGGTGCACGTTTCTGATTTATGCGTACAACGACCCTTGCCAGATTTAACGACTCTTCCGCAAAACCAATTTACACTTATTTTGTCGAAATTTACAAAGCTGCCTTCCGCTATTAAAAATAATTAATCGATGTTTAATAACTAAGATTTCTCTTATCGCGTCCGATGAATAAGTTACATACCTCAACGGAGACAGCACCCGGATTAATTAAAAGTACCGGTGACTCCCCTACTTTTCACATAAGATTTAGTCATCCGAGTGTGCCGCACACAGATCCCCACAAAAGATTATGATTTAGACAGATCCACTGTAGCAGACACCCCAGACCCAGGTTATTTTAATCAATCCTGACCTCAGATAGTTAACGATTTTTTTAGAAACAAGTGGCGCGCGACCTCGGGTGACCAAATCATCGCCTGCTGACCATCGATAAGTTAATGGTCGCCTAAATCGACCAGCGTTTGAACCACTTTCCTGTTACATTTTTATTCTGTTACGCTATCGCCCAACTATTTTGTTTGTCGTACATTTGTATTGTTTTCCCGTTTCGACCCCGTTTTTTACGTCATCAATAGGCCGCTGTTTTAACATATAGGATTTTCATATCATGCCGAAATTACGACTACGCCTGTGAGAAAGGAACTTTTAGGAAGGATTCTTAAAGAAACGACCTCTTTGGGCATTAAACCAGAACATTCATCTACCCGCGCCTACCGGATTCCCACTTCCCTTCCTCGACCACATCTACACCACGTCTATTTAACTCTTTCGAAAATGATTCAGCCTTCAATAAACATTTCTTTCTGTTCGCTCCTCACTTTAAGATCTATCTGACTACTATTCTACTAATACCGCAGTTAATGTCGTTCTTGCTTAATATCCAACTTTTATTCTTGCGACATATAAACACTAGCAGGATAGCTGTGATGACACACCCCTGTTACTCGTCTGTGTAATTGTTTCAGATCTTCTCTGATATTAATATGTAAACATCACCCAAAACTCAGGTCCTGTACTCGTGCGCATGTAAGTACAGACTCTTACTGAAACGTGCCAGGAATTCCTCCAAATCCCTTCAACTTAACTGGAACAAGCAAATAATGCTCAAAATGAATTCAAGCCTAAGCATTAATGCTAAAAAATTCACTGTTTCTCACGAATGCAAACCAGGACGGTACAAACAATAGCTCAATACTTTAAAAAGGACAGGGCTAAAATTCATCAGAAGATAACAAAATAAAAAGTCATAAAGTTCAGATCTCACTTGTAGATATTTAGAGTAAGATAAAAAATCTACAGCAATCAAATGTGCGCACAAAATTGCCGAATTATCTTAAGGGCCTGATTTTCACCCCACTAAAACCATCATCAGGTAACCAGTTGAGTTACACGTATGGCTTGTTTATTCAGAGAGTAAAGCGTAAGATGAAAATTTTTTACGAAAAAGTTCCAAACATTATGCAGTTTATTTATTGAAATCCGCGTAGTTGCAATCCCTGAATAGGAAATAATGTTCTCAGTTGTAATATTGAAGCGTGGCTTGGTACAGCAATGTTGGCAGGGAGGTCACATACAAGGGATTAGACTATCAATAAATCGTGTAGAACGTGCTGCATAACTACTTATAGCATAAATTTCAGAATTTAGAACCCGGGGAATTAAGGTGAGAATCATGATTAGTAAAACGACTCGAGAATATGCGAAGTTGCTGTATATTGATTATAATTTTTTTCACAGCTACCTCAGATGAGATACAAGAAAAATAAGTCAACCTCCCCTAACAAAGACTACTGAAATTGGTGTAAGCAAAAATAAGGCTGTTTATACTTCACCTTATTTTGCACGTTCTGCACTAACATAGCAAGCAAGGTTTCTTCATCCTACAAGACCTGTCTAGTGGACTCCACTCACAACACAAGAAAATTTAGTACGGCGATAAGGAGGAGTATTAAAGAATTTCGGACCCAATACCAATCGAGTTTCCACGTTATCCTCCAAAGGAGCTCCGAATGCAACTCCTATTAGAAGCTAAAAATTATAACTCCTGTGTAAACAATCAGGGTCATGGGGTCGACAAATATCACGGACCCAAAAACTAGCTAGGCATTCTTAGGGAAATTGGGAGGTGCAGGAATGTAAATTTGTGCAATTGTCATAGTATAATGACTGGTTCATCGCGTGCCGATAGGAGCTTGGAAAAGAGCATACTGCAGGCCGAATTTCCCATATAAGTTAACCCCAGCTAAAAGGATAGGGATGTGGTTATCGTCAATTTCAAAAACATATAAGAGGCCTTTATTAATATGCATTAGGAGAGACTGTAGTATTGATGAGCCGAACACTTCGCTGCCGCTCTCTTTCAACGAAAGATGCTGGGAAGAACATAGAATCAAGCACTGGACGGAAGCTTGCAGTGTCACAGTTGGCATGTGTGAAATTGAAGCTCGGTTTACAAAGTCAATATAAAAGCAAATGACCCGCCCAAAAGCACATTTTTCTCACTATTTTTAAAGAGTTCTACATCGTTATCATCTTTATGAATTGTGAATGAGTCCTTTTTTAAACTCCATTATTAATATAGGAGATTAAATCATTGGGCGTAGTTTCAGCAAACAGGATAATTCTAGGCTCATAGGTCCTCCGTGTTTGTCTGATAAACTTTTTAACCGCATTTGGTTGGTGATGAAATTCCTCAAGTTGTACTTGTAATTAAATTTCTCGGAAAATCTCACATGTATCATTCTTCTTCTTTAACTGCCTGCTAAATTCTCTTGTTAACCAAGCAGAGCAAATAGTCATTTTGCGTACCTTTACAGCGCTCAATCAGGTCCAGTGAAATCGTCTTAAACAATTCCCAATTACCTCAAGGTCCACCTTGAGCAAACATTCTCAATCTACGGACAGAAGTTTATTCTTCCTCATGTTACACTCAGACTTCCATATATTTCATTAGCTTCCCGTTCACTTCTGTTGTTGAGAATATAGCGAGAATTCCCACATGTCAGCCCAGCGTGTGCCGGGATTCGATCCTGGATAGACTGCTTCGAAAGCAGCCATGCTACGCGCTTTTCATGTCAACAACCCCCTTCTCTTGTACATAAGATATAATTCTCGGCTTCAGCTCAAAATTGTGAAATGTTTACAGAAGCCGTTCAATATACTTAAGTGACTGAATCTTCTGAATTTTCCTCGGCCGGACTCTAAACTGTGATATGGCAACAGGTGGCACACATTTAAACCCTCGTGATGTCTCATGTGTAGGGAGCTCATTATTTTTCTAAATATATAAATAGATCATACAATGTCCAGTGGCAAGAGGCGCAAAGGAACTTGCAAAAAAATAACTTCTCTTGAAGCAGTTATTGCAAAACAAAAACCCCTTACAGTACGCTCCACGTCAATCACAGTGTCCTCTTAGGATAATGCGCTTGCATTCCAAACAGTGGCAACATTATTTGTATGTTACGGTCAATCATTACGTGCGATCGAGACATGTTATGATCAAATTGTTCACCCCCAAAAAAGAATGCTCCTTAGAAGAACACTTGATAATATTATCGGAAGAATATTGGAACTGAAACAAGAGATGGTCAACCTGGATGTCTCTGAGTACCACTACATTGACGATGTTCTCTCAGATCTCAAAATAACACCAACGGATGCCCAGATCACTATACCACGCTATTACGTCCAAGATGCATGGAAGGTTATTCAAGACCGCGCTGCGTTCTTGAGTACAATTAGAACTAATTTTGAGGGAGAGGTCAAGGAGGTATAAGTGAGGATCTTTTATATTTATGAAAATTTTTGAATGACAAACTATAAGTTCCATTATACCTCTCATTTTATGTACTAAAAATATCGCGTACTCTGGATACACAGCAGCGCTAAAAATACGTTCTTCTACGGTTACTTATTATATTCCACCTGCTTTATTTAAACGCATATAATGTCCTACAAAAAGGCCAACTGAATCAAAGTTATAAGGGAAGAATAATGACAGTCGTTTCATGTCAGTTTTGAAATATTAGCTCAATTGTCATTTTAGAAACACCGGTTAAACATGGGGGTAAATATGTCAAGCAGTACGAGTGGCCTATTGAAGTGTTCTGGCTCAAACACCTCTACTTGACGAAAAAAATTAACCACCCTGGCATTTAGCTTAATAAAACCATTAAAATGTGTTGTGTTTATTCCCGTGCTCTCTCGAAGCACACGTTGTCCTTATTTATTTGTATATCGCCGCGGTCACTCAGCAAGGTTTTATTTATTGCATTTTCTGGCCTTTGGTGCACGAAGCTATACATGCCATAGCTTACGTTATCATTTGTGTGATTAAGACAGCGTTAAAATCTCCAAGTTAAACAACCGTTTCCTTGAAAGTTATAAATAACCTCGCTTAATTTGAATATTTTCTCGTTATTTGTTTATTCTCAGTACTATTCTCGGTTTTCTTGCATATTTTAAGGAAGAGACTTTAATGCCCATAACTGATGCGGTCCTACTTATCCAAAGGCATGAGCGTGCTCGACAAGGTCGACTAAGAGCAAAGTTTATGAAGGAAATAAGGGCACAAGAAGAAGCTGATGCAAATCTTACCACCGAACCAAAGGCTTTGCCGAACCCAAAAGATGCAGCAATTTTGATTCAGAAGGGGAGTAGGTTCTCTGGTTTTTGTAGCTGTCTGAATTCTTGCCTTAATCTCGTTCCTTGCCCAAGAATAACTAAACTGTGAATCCAAACATATATCCATTTTTTATTGGGCCATATTTTCTTTATTATAGACATGGCGAGCCTACTTGGCTAGAAGATATACGCGACGAATGCGGACAGACGAGTTTATATGGCTTGGAATGGTAATTATTATTAACAACTGCTTCTTTAAAAGAGCTTTTTGCTGTTAAATAACATTCTTCAAAACCTTTTGGCAAATTTTATGGAAAAATATAGTTTTTCTTGTTTTATAAAAGATTAACAATAACATGCTATTTTATGAAAATTATGGAAAATCACTTCAATCCATAAATTTTTTTTCACCGTAAAAGTTTAACGGTTTTTTGACCAGAAATATTTCGCTTAACTTTGTTTTTGTTCTATATGTAGGAACCTTTAAATCCCCACTACATTACAACTGTAACCGGTCCCACGAAAATGGCCAAAAGGATTGAGGGACTTCGACGGATTGCGCAAGCTATGAATGCACAAGAGTACGAACAGGCCCTCGTCACAATTAAAGAAAAAATTCGGCAGAATGAGGGCGTTGAAATGCAGGATAGAATGCAAGAGCAAATTCGTCAGTGGTTTTTGGAATGTCGGTGAGATATCTATACAGTTTCTACTTTAGTAAAATTCCGAGATCCTATCGTATAATCCCGAAATATATCGTTTTAGCCTTGCAGACGCTCATAATATGCATATATATGTTTTAAAAAATTTTTAATGGATTCCTGCGTTATCTTTTATATTAATTTATTTATTATTGGAAAGAAAGATTCAATTTTTTCTGAGGCGTTCAGCCTATTTGCTAACTATAACTTTTTATATGCTCCTAGCAATAAATCCTCCACCATCACCTAATCTGAAAATCCAGATATTAGTAATCATTCTGAGCAACGTCATTATCTTCTTCTTTAACAAAATTTCATTAACTGTTCTTAGTTAATAGGTACAAAGTTTTAGGGATTTAAACTCTTTTGTGGCAGCAGTTATAGTGAAACAGTTTGCTTCTTCGATTTAACTGTGTCTCTTGAGAAACGCTCAAACTAAGATTTGCTTCAGAAATGAGGTAACCATAATGCCTCAAAATTATTTGTTGATGTAAAATTAGATGTAAGCAGGTAGCTTCTTATAGACAAACGATCGTCCTTTCTCCCTTTATGAACACCGGGTGCACATGGTTACAAGGTACTGCCTCTGATGGAATATTAACTGAATAGCATGTTTATCAATCTCTTCTAGCAATGCGGCAGTAAGTGATTACCGCCTTCACACATGGGCTTTATGGTGATATTTGCAAGGACATATAAGCCTGATAAGATCCTTACCAACTATCGCTAGGGATATGATCCAAGCAACAGTTTGGTAAAATATAATTTCATTTGACCCACGAATGCTAATCTTCTATATGCATATCCGCGTCAGATTTTATCAACTTCTAAACCATCTTTTTTTAATATTCTTCAAAATAAATTAAACGATAAAGTGATGTTTACTTACCATTATGTAAAATGGTTTGGGCGTTCGTCCTGTGAGATATAACTTTGGATTTCGTCGAAACAAATCATACATCATTGTCATTCTAAGTGACTATTGGACATCTATTTTGAAAATTTTCTAATAGCATAAAATTGAGTGGATATTTAAACCCATTTCAATTAATTTATCTTGAATTATTTCGGTAAATTTTTAAAGGAACTGCCTGTGACACTGCCATCAGCTCGCAATGATAGCTTTCTTTTTCAAAAATCTAATTTGCTACCAACGGTCACTTGAACGCTTGAGGTGGCTATTTTCCACGTTTCTATCTTCATTCAATTATTTACTTGTCTGATTATGCTATATCATGATTCGCTGTTTTATTTTGATCATCGTTTTGCTATACTTTATCATGTGTTTCTACATCCCATACCCTCATATTTTATCCCGTTATTGTTTTCGATTATAATAGAGATGCCACTGGGAAGTTCCCTGATTATCCGAGCGAGGAAGCGGGTGGTTCTTTATGGGTCTTCAAACAAAAACCTCCAGAAATGTTAGCTGCTGAGGAGGCCGCTCGTGTAAATTTAAAATTTTTTTCAATTTAGTTTATTTTTTAATTCCAGGTGTGTTAGCATTTTGATTAAGATATGTGCCATTACCCTTGATTCGTTATGCTTCCAATTTTTCGAACTGCTATGGGTATCGTAAATAAATGGCAACTGAAATGTAGGAAAATTATTAAAAATCACTCCCAAATTTTAAATCTTCTGTAAATGTTTTGTAACTGAAAACTGTATTTCAGTCCGGAAATCGATTGATTGTATTTCCACATCAATAAAAAATATTAGTGAGCCAGAAGTCGGAGAGTTTCCGAAACTCCATTTTTAATTTTCATATGAAATTTAATCTCATTCTTTAATTTCTCCAAACGAATAGCACATTGCATCGGCCTGCTACATCATCTGTTACCGAGCTCTCTTTACTTTTAAAGCTGGCAGCTGAGCAAAAAAAGAGGGAGAAGGAAAAAGCGAAGGTCGCGAAACCAGCAACTCAAAAAAAGAAAAAGGTTTGTTGTATTCTATGCCCACTTGCTTGTTGATTTGGACACCATGCAACATTAGCCAAACATTTGCACAGTACAACTGGCGGATTGGTGCATTCTCGCCATATTTTTGGGATGTTCCTATCTCTCTAATGTCTTTGCTCTGGTTACAGAAAATGTTTACTTGCTAGTTAAAGTCTGAAAGAGTTCAGAGGATTTTCGGGAAGCAGCCCTGTGTTGTATGCAGCTACGTTTGTGGATATTTCAATATTTATTTTAAGATTAGCAACGTCAGACTCTTAGCATATTGTTTAGCTTAAAACTTTAGACGGTTGGCAGACGGTAAACATTTTCCTGCCTTGTACACAAAAGTGTGAATTTGTAGGTAAGTAATTTGTGCTTTCTAATTTTTCCTTTGTTTAAGTCCTTGAAGTGCGTTGTCGAGAGGTGGTCATCCAGCTCACAGCCGACGGCCACAAAGTTTGATCACGAAGATGCATTAGAACCGGTTGTTGTTTCAGCATGCAACATCGGTTATCAACCTTGTAGATTGGTGTTTCCCCTGCCCAGCTCACAGTATGGGGTTGGCTGGTCATGCGTTCTATGGGACCTAAGGTTTGTTTAGCATTTTACGGCTGTGATGTGCAGGACCATGTAACCTAGTCTGTTACGGTTAACACCGTTAACGAGTGCGTCGTGCAGCCACGTGGCACTCAGCCATGAGGTCGGTTGGGGGAGTTGGGAACCGCTTCGTAATGTGTTTTGAGCACTCTGGGCTTAAAAAGTGTCAGCTGCAAAGTATTCGTGCGTTTTTGTGACACCGAGAGTAGTACCGGTTGGTACAAAATTGTGGGTTCCCTTTCCGTCGTTGTCTGCACGCAGTGGTCTATTCTTCATTTCACTGAACTTGAATAAGTTGGGTAAGCCAATGGGACCAGTAGCGGCTCCGGTTCCTGGTCTCGGCTTTATGCTTACAATTTATAGGCCAGGTAAGCTTTCTGATATATCTTTAGTGAGGCAGGAGCTTGCATGCTGCAGGAAGTTTGATAGGACGATTTAATTAACAGTTTGTTCATAGCCACGCCTTGTATAATTGAGTGAACATTTGATAATCTCCTTTTAACATCACTTCAAACCATGCCAAGGTTAAAAACAGACCCGATTTTGCAACGTGGATTGTCGGCCAAAGGCTTGGGTCTATCTTTCTCGGCATCGTTTGATAGTGGTGCGGCCATATGAACCTACCCAAGGATTCTGATTCGGGCCTGTGTCTGGCTCCTATTCGAATCACTTGGGCGGTCTTATCACGGTTTCGAGGTGTCCTTTCATACTTGGGGTCCCCCGTCATTATCTGCGTTCTTCTACCTCATTAGTTACTTTCCTGAGGCGCACCTAGTTTTCTTGAAGTATCCCCGGATATTTGCTAGGGTTTATGACCTCTTGAAAGATTTTAGTTGCATTTTTGACTGCGGAATTGTATGTCCCCTCGTTAAATTGTGTGTGTGTGTGAGTGTGAGTACATCTCCGTTTGCTTCCCCGAAGGTAAGTGTTGTGCTAGCTTTAGATGTGCAGTATTTTGATTTGTTTATTGTAAACTCTTCCCGACGACTTGTCTTTGGGTTGGTAGTAAATAAAGAAATAAAGGAAGGATAATCTGCCTTCCTTTGCAAACTAAAACCTGAACTAGTATTTGGGTAAGGTTAATATGGTTCTACTTTTATGTGCAGTCAATATACTGTGAACTGGATATTGCATATTTGGACATTGGAAGGCTATCGTAATTTAGCATTTGTGGTTTACGGAAAGCACACTGAACTGCACATGCATTTTACAGGCATAGGTTGGTGCACAGATTTCGTGAACTGAAAGTTCAGAAAAGACAATCACTGAGCACACCGAACTTGGCCCCACTAAGATAAGTCCTTATCGAAACCGATTTTGGTCTGGTATTTGGTTGACAGTTCGTGCACTCTGCGACATATTCACAGTTTGTTTGCTTTGGAAAGTCAACGGATCGGTGTACATCTTCTCCAGCATTAATGTTTACAAATGTGTAAGAATTATGGTGAGGAACGAGATAGGTGATAGCCTGCTATAGGAGAAACGACGACTGTGCTTATTCTAGGGCTCCCGAATCGCAGTCGTTTTGGGGACGACTAGAACGCTCACTATTTTCATACGTATAACGGCCGGCTGGGGAGAAACGGGAGAATCAATGGTGAGAAACACCGAAATACCGACTTTTGCTTATTTAAAAAAATCAAAAGTCAATCAAATACGCAGTTATGTGTTGCTTTCAGCTCCCTATTGAAAGGTACTTGGCTCACCATTTCGTTCCTATTAGAGAATGTTGCATGGCGGATATGCTGACACCTTTTCTTTGTTATTTATTTGCAAAATGGTTTTAACGTAAGATTTTGTTAGGCTCCTGATTCGGTTTTCCAATTTTCACCCTTCAGTGACTTTATATTATATAATGTTCATTCTTGCCAAACCTCAGTGCTTTTGTAGTAAAACAATTGAAATTTTACATAGGAAGAACCTGAGGGTTGGATGATAGGCCCATCTGTATTCCTCGAAGGCCTTCAGAGTGGTTGCAGTGAATACGAACGTATGTCCTAGGGATTTATTGCATTTTTTTATTGTGCTGTTGCCTTATTCCAGGTGGCATTTACTGTCTCACACCTTTTTTTGCCTTTGAGATTTTTGAAAATATTAAGTTTTAAAATCACTCAGTGGGCATTTGTCCAGTTCATAGCCTTTTGAAGGGAATAGACCTACTCTTGGTCTCCACTGCTTGAGATCTCACTAACGGCGAAACAGAATGAAAACTTGTAGCTTCGGTAAGGTTGCGCGCCGATAGTGATGATGAATGATGGGTGAACCTGTGATAACACCTTGCTTAATTTCCCCGCATTATCTACCCATCAAACCAGAGAACAGATAACTGGCTTCCTTTACTACTTTCCAATTTCTAAAGGCTGGATGGATTCGAGGTTTTTTGTGTCATGAATGCTGACTGATATCTTTTAATATGGTGTCCCTTCGAAAGGATTAGTAGAGTGCGATTTTTATGTTACCTATTATGTAGCATAATCCCGAGATATGTCGGTTATACCGTGGTACCGATTTATGAATCCATCTCCTCCTAGTCGCCTGCAGAATTCACTCTCAAATTACTACTTACGTAGGATGCATTTTGCGCACTGAGTTTCTATTCCCTTGTAAGTTCAAACGTGCGTTTTATTTTATTCCGAATACTTTTGAACTCGATGTGCAGTCGCATTTGCGCTGAGGGTTTCCAAATTGCATTCTGTATAACTTTCCTGCTGACAAATGATACACCTCATAAAATTTTACAATAAATTTGGACTCTATTAGATGCTTCCTAAACAGCATTGATAAATGGACAGATGTGATGCCGTATGAATGTACATTCCTCGGTCTTCAAAATCTCATAAAAGTTAACTTTTCTAAACCGAAAGATACCCTTTCTTCAAGCATGCAATCTAAAAAAGATACAATTTTTTAATAAATGAGTAGAAAAAGTAAATTTGTGCAGGGTTTTTCATTGAGTATTTTTAAAATTATAAAAACATGTAAAGGCTATTGAAAAAATAGTGTTAACTGGCGGTCATTTTTAACTAATTTGGATTTTGCAGGCGGACGGTATGAAGCTCATTCAAAAGTTGGCATCCTGATTCCACTGAAGCACCTAAGGATGATAGTCCATATAACAACACCACCGAAGTAATCCTTTTCAACCGATAAAATACGACAGGATTTCAGTTAGCATCGCATGAGATACGTCACCTGCATTGACCGTATATTAACTCTTCCACAAATTTTGTTCCGTGGGGCATGCTGTCCAACATTTCCATCAGGCGATGCTCACTGTGCGCTGCATCTTCAGCACTCGCTGTACCCTCACCCGCATGTGCTCTGTGTAAAGATAGAGCCAGAGGCAGAATCGTGCGCAAGCGTCTGGCAAGGTGTGAGCCTGCACCTACCCGTGGCACCACCCCCGCCCATATGTGGCATTTGTTATGGGAGCACCTTCCAAATAACCTCTGCCGTACCCTGATCTAGCCCTCCAGGTTGGTCCAACGCACTTACCACGCAAACCGTTTAGGGGCACTACATGCTATCACATGATGTAAGTTACACGTCCAAAGCTTTTTTTAAAGGTTTCAGTGCGTTGAAAGCGTACTCAGTTCTCTAGACTACGATGGGGTTACGGTGCCTGACTAGACATAGGACAGTTCGACCGTATTTGGTGATGACGTCCATCTGTTGCCCCCCATCAGGGTTGATGCAGGGCCTGTGACTTAGGTGTGAACTAGTATATAGAGCTATTAGACTTTAGCAACATCTACCGCACAGTCCCCTCCCTCATCAACTTGAGCCTGGTGTCAAGATAGAGTCAATAAGACCGAATTGGACGCAGTGGCCAACAGGGCTACAGAGGCTGACTACGCATTCTAGACACGACCTCGCCCCCAAACACAAGGCATTAGCTTTTCCCACAAAAGGGTGTGTATGGCTCTGATCTCACATGTGTGAAAGTGCCACCGAAGAGGGGTCATTGAAAAATGACTTTCAGTTCCCCAGTCTATTGCTGTACACCAATACACACTGGACTGACTGCAAGGTCAGGGATGAATCGTAACTTCGTGACCTTCCAAGTCACGGCTTTCAGCACATCGTCGTAGACTCGAGAGCAACAGGTTATCTATGATGAGGAATATGCGTTGAATGCTGCCGATCTCATTCTTGGTTTCTTCTTCACTGTACCAGTCGTTCGTCTGAGCCGCTCTACCAACTGATGCTGAGATCCAACGCAGTGGCTGACAGAGTTAACCCCTCAGTCTATGAGGGCCACGTACAACCTGACATTCCGCAAAACACCAGGTTTTTAAAAGAAGGTGAGCCGGCTGTTGAGAATTCCCATGCCTTAAAGCATCGCAGAGGCCAAATGGAGAAGGAACCAAAGAACATGCTTAGCACATATGTAAGGGGCGCCAATTCCGTGTATGTGGATGGTGATTTGGGGTGGATGTATGTGTGTTTTTGGGTGAGTATATGTGGTGATGGGGTTTGACCGGTGCTAATTTTACTGTTAGTTTTCATGGATGTGCATATGACTGAGTTGAACCATGTGGCAACTGAATGTGCGTAAGAAATGTGGTCAGCTAAGGCAAATGAGAGGGGTGTTTTTTGTACTCCTGATGCTGGTTCGCCATCCCGTGTTTGATGGATGATTCGTGATGTGCATATGCGGTGGCAATATGGACAGGATATGCTGGGAGCTGCTGAATCGGTTACGGGATGATGCTGCTACTGTTCATTGTTCTGGAGGACAGGGGGTCGATGGTGCTGGATATGGGAGAGTTGTCGGTTGTGCAGGCTGATATTGGTCTGCCAATACTGCGATGAATTCCGCTGTCTTGGATGCGTATGTGACTTGAAAGGCTCATGCGGGGACTGAATGTGAGTGAGCAGCGTGAGCAGACAAGTAGAATGGGATGGGTATATGCGGAAGCTCGAGAGACCTTTTTGCCGGTCTCAGTTCAATGGATCCGCAAAGGCCCAATCAAGCCTCTGCGTCACACGAAGGTACGGTCTCATTAAGGACAGTTTTGGATTGATTCCAAAGTGCTGGTAAGAGGAGGGGCAGTTGTGGTGAGGGTGGTAGTTGACGGGGTGTTGGAAGTGACCTCACCGATGGTAGGACTGAGAGACATGGCGAGTGTTGTTTGTGGCGGCAGTGGTGGCGGTACTGGTGGTCGTCATCTTCGTCATTGACACAGTGTAAGTTTATGCGGAGGTGTCGGTGGGAGCCTTTGTGGAAGCAGCAAGGGGAGTTGTCGAATCGTTGTTGTCTTGGGTTCGGAGATGTTCAGCGAGGCCTATCTTTTCACTGAATGTTCGGTGCTAGTGTCGACACCTTGCAAGTCATAGATTGTTGGACTTAATTGTTTGTTGCACTTGCGACTTGTAAGCCGTTGTTCTGGTTTGGAAGCAACGACTCTGATTGCTTCGACGACTGTTGCCCCAGTCTTCACTGTTCTCCTCCGGGCTGGTTGCTTCTGACCTCGATGTTCCCATGACGCTGTAATTATTTGTAGCTCCTAATGGGAGGTATTCAGACCGTCCTTTTAGCGGTAATATTGCCCTCCTTGTCGGTGAGCATCCAACACAATGTCTCTGTAGAAGATTCCCCTGACAAGTCACTCGTCGTCCATTCACACGAGGTGGCAGCTCCATCGCAGATTTATTGGCCTAGGCATGGCGAAGATGCTAATTGTTCCGGTTCGTGTCAGTACTTCCGTGTCGGGATCCTCTCCAACCATCTCATTTTTCGTAGTCCCCCAAGATAGCCGAAATGGAAATGATCGCGTTTCCGGGCTTGATTGACTGAGACTGTCTCACGGTTCGTGACAAGCTCCATCGTCCTGTCATGGAGACGACGCACTATGTGCGTGAATCACCCAGAGCAGCCAAATTTCTGCATGATTTTCCAGATTCTATTGCGATTCACAGTGTTGAAGGCTTTTGTCAGGTCCAAGAAAGTAGTGCATAGGTGGTTATGCATTTCCTGGCACTTCTTTTGAAGTTGGCGGATCACGCAAATCGTTTTGGTGGTTCCGCTGTGTCGTCTGAAACCCTACTAGATTTCTGGGAGAAGTTCGTGCCCAAGGATACGAAATATCTTTCCGGCAATGATGTGCAGCGATATTCCTCCGTAATAATCGCATGGTTGCGGATTCTCTTTCTGCTTTTCTTGACACGGCGAAGAATTTGCGCCTTGGGCTGATGGGACATGCTTAATCCGACGGGTTTTACTAGCTCTCGTCTGTTCACTCGGTGCTTAATTTTTTGATAAAATATCTTGGGTATCCATTAGCTCGGACGTTAATTTCGTTCAGCTCTTTTGTCAGCTGGCGTGCTTCAATATATTTCACCTCTTTGGAATAGAGTACTAACGCGAATACGTTTTGTGAGAAAGAAACTGACTGCTGTTTATGTGTAGTAGTTGCTTTGTGCTTTCCACCATGTCCTGCAACCTAAGGACAGAGTGTACCCTACTGAAACCTCTACCATTGTACACCACATGTGTTCCAAGGATGGGGACTGCAACTATGTCGGGGAAGGAGAAAAAATTGTGAAACCGCTTACATGAGCTCGTAGGCTACACCTAAATTCACAACTGGCAACCCATATGGGAAAACTGGCCATACTTTTGATATTAGGCCGAGCCACCTCAAAATCGAAACGTCGGACACTTGAGTCATGGTATTCAGATTCGAACTCTATTAACAGGCATTTATACCTTCCTGTGGCCTATAAAGATCTGCGTCATTACATGAATAAAGACCAGTTCTAGATTTTCACAACGAATGTAAAAAATGTGAGCAAGGACGGCCCCGCGACGAAACAACCGGAAGAGGCGGTAGGTTTACAAGCGTCCTGCCCCGAGGTGACGATGCACAACGTCAGTGGTCGTTAAGCCACACAAATGTCCTTACGCAGGCCGGTACAGCGAAAGAGATCGCAATCTATCAGTCCAAGGCGGACATGTTTGGCCAGTCATTCAAACTTCTGATCGATATTTGGTATAAAAACGCTCTGAAAATGGAGCGCTGACCAAGCTCTCCAAAATGCCAGCAAGATTACAAGCCTGTTCCGGTGAGCAACTTCAAGTTCTCAAGTAGATCGATTGACTGAGTTCTCATCGGAGGCCAGGGCTTCAATCAATTCACGGCTTTTCGTGCTTCTGGCGTGAGCATGAAAAGGCAACCATTTCCGACTTGATAGCCGTACTCATTTTCAGTAATCTGAGCAGTGCATGAATCCCTCCCGATAGGGTTTACGACATCTATCCACAGAAAGGAACCCTAGTCCGTCGTTCTTGGTGCTAGTTACCGAGGCGAGTACAGTTCACTCATAGACGTTTTGCTTATTCGAGTTGCCTACGATCTATTATGCACAGTCGTTCTTTAGGTTAGCTTGTTTTGAAAGTCATTAGGGTCAGTTGCCACGCACCGCCACCACTTTGAGGCGTTAGTTTAACGTTTCGGAATTTTTTTATGTTGATATACTAAGCGCTATAGGACTGCGATAAAGTGGTTTTCAAAGTCTGAGGTGCAGCTACACCAAAGTAAAACTAACAGCGTAAACTATTACTTTTCTGCAACCGTCTGTGATGATGGGTTCGAGAGAGAATCCAAAACTCCAGGCCAATAAAACACAATGTTCCCGTGATCGCCTCTTCTTCTGTATCACTTTGTTTACTGACCATTTATGAACCACCTGGTAGGGGATACACAACTAAAATCAACCATTTTCGGAATATCATTTAATGAAATCTAATTTTTAAGTACCTGGCACATGTATGCCTCATGCTGAAATATTGTGCTTCTCGCGTCTTCATTTCCCTAACTTGAAGTGCGTTTACTGCCCATTTTTAGAACTGTGGAAATATCGTGACGAAAGTAATAACTTTTTCCAAAGACACGAGGAAGAACTGATTGAAGCCGACAAGCGGGCAGAGCTTGACCTAGAAATTCGTATTCACGTGAGCATTTTTATGCTACTCTTTCGTCAACGAGCTAATGCTCGTGATTACAAAAACACATATCTGAACTATAGTTTAGTGACTATTTTGGAAGAGGAACACGAGAAGTGCATAATACTTAATCGTTGTTCAATCAATTTAAGGTCCTCTGTTTCATTATGGCCTCACTTACTTAGATGTTTTGTGTTTGGAATATTGCCTCTTCCATAGACTCTTTAAGGACGATCGCTTACTAGAAGGGAGGTTATTTCTGGTCCTGAAATTTGTAGCAGTGGTTTAAAATTGACACTCAGAATGACCGGGACTGTGACCAAGTATGTTTTCCAAAGAAGCGAATAATTAAATCAGGCAGTTCCATGAAGCTTTGCTTAATGATTAAGACTTACTTTGATCTGGAATACCCACCTAACAACACCCAACCCTTTTTTAGAAACACTTAAAAATACGTTGTGTTCTATAAATCAGCTCCATTTGATTAACACACCACTTAGGCTTTGTCCGAAAGACAAGTTGACTACGGTCGTTTGGGCCCCAATTCGGATCCAGAAAGTCATATGGCAGGCCTCTGTCAACATACCTTTCCATCTTATTATTAGGTAGACGAATTGATGCGTCAAGAGCTGCGGAATTTGAAAATCGCCATTGATAAGGAAAAGCAGAAGCGAATTCCAAAGAAGAAACCCAAAAAGCAGAAGGGGAAGAAAAAGGGCAAAAAGGGAAAGGACCTCACTCCTGATCGGTGAGTTACTGGAGTTGTTCGTCGTGAGAACGACATTCAGCCGACTGGCCACATTGCAGCCGGCGAAGAAGCTTCCATTGGTAGCGTTTCTATGTTTTATACTTGGCGAACCATGGAACCTCAGTAGAAGACTGGTGATACAGTTTTGACTTCTTCTTGACACTGTCCTGACACCGGGTTCAGGTGGGGGAGGATTAGAGAGTGCGGTAGCTGCAGCGCAAGGCTACTTTCACTCAAAACTAATTCACGCGCAAGTCACCGTCCCTGCACCGCCTGGTGTGGAGCATACGCTGGACCTCGTCGAAATCGACGGTCGAACTATCGCGTGTGTGTGTCTGGAAATATATGATGCTCTGCTCATTATACAGGAGAGATCGCCGAGACCCGTTGTTTGTTCAGACGATGCCCGTTGCCAAAGGTCTAAAATTAAATGGATGCTTCACTGTAGATCTACGTGTCTATTCATTTAGTCTTCGCTCGAATGCCATGTTTCATGCAGTAGGAGCGAATTCGGTCACCTAACTGATTCAAGATCTCCACTTCTCTGCATTATTCTTGTTTTACTTCTTTATATCTTTGAACATTAGTCTGCGCATATATGCGTAATACTATAAAACTGACAGTAAAAACCGTCTCCGAAATAGTCATCATTTTTGAACTTACTGGAGACAGTATCGTACCAAATGCTATTCCCTGGCTCTTCACAACTATCTAAAGTTAACCGCCGCCTGCGGTTTCACGATTGCAAGTACATTCGTTTTGACTGCCTACAGCAGTCAGTGTTAATCTTCGTTCGGGTACAATTGTATTTTGGGTTTAATTGCTGTCAGAAGTTTATTTGCAGTTTCACTCACTTTATGCGTATCAATGAAGTGTCGTGCAACGCTGAGTGAAACCGAACTCGTTAAGATTACGGCCGCCTGGTAGAACAACCATTTCCTACTCCCAGGTGAGAAATGATTTGCAGAAGACAACCCTGGGACTTCAGTTGCCTTTTAACGTTGTATGTTAAGATGCTGGGATATTGCTTGTAAGTCATGTGTGTGGTTTACCTTTCAAATGCGTTTCTCCTCTGTCCCTAGAACACTCGAGTCGCTTTACGAAGAGCTAGTCATGGAGGACATCATAAAACGGGTGGAAAAAGTAAACCTCTCGGACTACTACGGCGAGTATTCGTACCTGGGGTGCACGCTGAGAGCTAATCAGATTGAGCCACAGCCATCACTAAGCGACGTCAAGCAACTGGTCACTCTCTACGGCATCCTACCCTTAGGTAAGTAAAATAAGCTTTCGCGGTTCGCAAATGTTTTTTTTCGTTCGGTGAAGCTTTAGCTGCAAAGTTGGACTAAAAATCAAAATTCTAGATGCGTTAAATGGTGCCTCGAAGACATATACGTCTTCAGTCTCTGACTCCAGCGTGATCAGAGGGCTACCACATGATGCGGAGCAGCTCAATAGTCATGAAATTTCTACTTGACCTCATTTGCCTGTTTTTCCTATGTCATTCCTTCTGCCCACTGATAGGATAACTCGGTGGCAAGTTGAATCCTGTCGCCCATTCTCTCAAACTACGCTATCGACTGGATTCTTGAGAAGGCCTTGCATGAAGAGAGTGGTGTTGAGCTTGCACCCAGACGCCGGCTGACTGATCTCCACTACGGCGATGATATCGCCTTACTAGCCTCAAGCTTTGGTGATCTGCAATCTATGGTGTCGCAGGTGAATGAGGTCGCTAACTCCGTCGGTTTGTCCATAAACGCGTGGAAGACCAACGTGTTTTCAAACTGCATCCCTACCCAGGAGAAGGCACTTCTCGAAGTTGATGGCTGTCAAATTGAAGAGATAGACAGTTTCAACTACCTCGGGGCGTGGTTGCTGCCGAGTGGACAGAGTAAGGATGACATCGTCTCCCGAATCGATGCTGCTCGTTGGGTTTTCTCAGGCCTTAGAAAGTGCCTGTGAACATGACGCGACATTTCTATCGCCACAAAGATTCGCGTGGACCGTGCATCCATCCGGTCTGTCCTTATCTATGGCTGTGAATTCGGAACTATGCGCGTGATAGATGAGCCGAAACTGGAGGTATTAGACCAGCGACTTCGTCTCAAATGAGACGATTCGCACTCGCTACGAAAAGATCGCGAGGATATTCCAAGCCATCTAAGACCGACAACTGAGGTGGTATGGGCACATTCTTGGTCGCCTACCTGACAAGCTCAGTGTTACTGCCCTTGATCCGGCCCCACTACCCAATTGGAGGCTTTGAAGTGGAGGTCAGCTCAAAACCCGACTTAACACAGTTCTCCAAGATATGGAAGTTGTTCTTGGACCTTCGGTGTTTGGCGTCCGTCTTTGGCGAAGAGAACGGATTGAGCTGTCCAGGTCTGTCGCCGCGGATCGTCACGCGTGGAGATGCACAATCCATGACATCATCGAGGCCGGCTAGATCAGTACAAGACGACAGGACGACAGGGTAACTGTTCAATGATGGATTCATCGAACTCAGCATTCACTGGGATGTACTATGTGGACATTCGCCGTTGTCGCTTATACTAACTTTCCAACTCACTGCCACACATTACTGAGAACACACCAGCACACCCTCTGACTGATGCCCTAACTGCAGATCAGTGAATTTCGAAATTCAAAGACGATAAACGCGCGATCATTGGGACGGTACGTATACTGGTCTGAGCTTTCGGTCCCGTCCTGGAGGCCACCATCAGAAAATGTCAGCGTGCGACAACAAATGATTGGTTTTAGTCTAAAAAAGAGGAAATGGGTTGGGGTGGTGGGTGGGTATTTGTGATAGGGCCGAGTCCACGTTGTGTCAGAGCGTCGTGGCGGCGTGGGTTCATGGTTGAGAACTGGGCCACTCCTCTTGACCGCGCGAACGAAGCGCGTGGTAACAGGGGGTAGGTCAACGCGCCTGTTGATGGAGTTGGTGTCAGACCCCCAGGCCTCCAGCATATTCACATATTCGCTTCTAAGTTGGAATTTATTAAAATATCGCTTTTTGTGGTCGTTGTAACATGCAGGCATAAAGATAAGAACTCAGCAGCGGCCACTGAAAGTGGATTCATCGTAGATAGGTCTGAGTACAAACCAACACAGCCACTGTCCATTCTACTTATCCCTCCCACTCTCCTTTTTTCAAGTTGCAGCGAGGGAACATATTTAAATTTAACCAAGGCAAGAAGTGACAGATACGCAACTTTTTAACCGAAAAGGTCAAATATCCCCTGGCTCTCCATACAGTTTTTTGGCTCCAATCTCTCAAGGAAGAACTCTGTTTGATTAAGGTCGTCACAGAGTGTTCTGACATCTGTTGGTTAGGGTAAAATACTGACTGCTATCGCAGCTAAAGTGAGTGTGTCAGTACGTTACTCAGAATAGTACTCAGCAGTCAATGTTTTGTTATTATTGTAGAAAAAGATGGCACTGTTCACATACTATTTCATTTTAAACTCGAGATTTAGGTCACTAATCTCCTCCATGCGTTTGCATTCAGTTTTAATGTACATAAGCCCTAATTTACCAGCCATGTGATAATCTCGGAACGGAAGTTCACGAAACCTGGCCATTGAGCTACTTATTCAAATTTTTTGCCATCGAACCCTGTAACAGAGTCCTGTCCACTGTAATTTGGAATATTCAACTTCAATTTTGATCGCCGTTGAATAATTTGTCTGGATACCTGAGCAGGATATGAATGATTCCATTTTTATTTCAGCCTCCCGGCTTGAGTGTTCGTCTTTTTGTTTATGCTTTTGTCCACGATGGTTTCGGACTCAGTGCAGGTTCCGTTATTTTCTCCTTACTTAACAACTTTTGGTTGGTCTCCATTGTGTATTATCCACTTCCGATGGTGGATTGCCACACCTGTTGGTCCTGTATATAATGGCATCTGGGTTTTGAGTTGACCGAAAGGCATTTATGTAGGATCTTCACGGTGTCATCATGCTGGTGGTCCCGTCCTCCCTTGGTGGCGCGCATGTGCGGCAAGCCAAGTCTGTTAGGTTTGTCAATATTCCCTATTGCTGCGTCCGGCACTGACATCATCCGTCGATCGGCTGAGCCCATGGCTCAGCGGTTATAGCGTTAGACTTATGATCAACAGGTCACGGGTTTGAGCCTCGAGTTCGGCACCACCTGAGATTGGGTATGACTGGCCATGACGGCTAGTGAGTCAGAAATGGGCATTCCAGTCTCCCATGTCCTTGTCGGCATTTTTAGTCTGCCTCTACTACAAGCCATACTACTAGCTGCTGTGCGGTTGCTGGCGGGGCCCGCGAATGAGCCCGTCAACTATCGGTGAGCCTTTATCAACGATCGGCTGATTTTTCATATGACGGGAAAGCGTCTGCGGTCAACCTCGGCAACACCACTCCAGTCAACGCGCGCTATCAGCACCTGTGCGCTTTGTTTACTATTTTTCCCTGTAAATGTGAGTCGTTCTCTGACCTCCCGTCTTCGACCATAATAGTGCGGTCATTTACTAGACATGAAAAGAGTTCAGTTTCTCTCCCTCTCTCTATTTCCACGTACTTAGGTTAACTGAATTATGAACCAGGAAAAAAGTTGACAACATATTTAAAGGGCAGGAAATCAACGTTCAATCGAAGTTCTACTTAGTCACTTTCCTTTTTATAGGTTCTCCTGACGTGCATGCCAAAGGTCCACTGATAAAATCCCTCCTACTGGCTGGACCCAAAGGTGTAGGCAAAACCTTGCTGGTGCACGCAATTTGCAACGAAACAGGAGCTAACCTTTTTGACCTCACTGCTAGTAATATAGCCGGTCGATATCCTGGGAAGGATGGTCTCAAGATGATGATTCATATGGTCTTCAAGGTTGCCAGCCTGCTGCAGCCCTCCGTCATTTTGGTGGACAATTGTGAGAAAATGTTTTCGAACAAGGTGCCCAAAAATGACCCGGTAAGTCTGAGTCCGCTCTGTCCTCTATCAGTGGGTACTAACGCGTCTCTAGCTGGCTTGAAATAACTAACGTAATTATCTCCCTCTGAGAGCGTACTATTGGATCACCTTTGTTTCTTAGCCCTACTTTAATATCGGTATCTTAATATTACACCAGGAGAGTGAGACCTTTCTTCTCCTTTGGAGAGTCTGTTCTTACTTTACTACTTAAGACCCCGAAATAAGTTGTTCTCATAGGTGACCAAATTTTTCCCGATATCGTTGGCGATCTACGAGAAAACACGAAAGGCGTACTACTTACTATGAAAATGAACCATCTTGTGAGCGCCATTAACGAAAAATATCCGCATTCTGGGAATGTTCGATTTAAAAAATGTGCCTGTTCGAAGGCAGGGAAAAGGAGGATGATAGATAAAATTTTGAAAAAAGCCTGTGGACCTATCAAGAATGCAGATCGTGTAGTTTTTTTGCCGTTTAGTCATACGGGGCGCGTGGCGCGCGCATGTCCGGTGAAACCATTTTGCTAAATCCATATGCTTGATAGTGTGTTAGAGGAGCATTAAACGTTTGAGGTAGAAGAGCCTTCTTATCTCTCATTCGGAAGGCTTGCCAGCGCCAATGCTAAGAAGTCGACAAGAGGGCAAACTCGATTCAAAATTCCTTGTCAGGCCGTTGCAATGACGTGGGGAATGAAGTTCTCAGATACTCCTTCGTGCAGACAAAAGTGGTTGAATGCCGATACTGCGCGGGTCCTCATAAGATTCAGCGACCGGACATGGAAATAGGCCTCTCCTCCCCACATGTGACAGGTTTCCATGCGACAAATTTCTGGGCGATACCTATTCCCCTGCCCTAACCGTAACCCAAGCAGTAAACTTCACACGACACAGGAATAGGCACCCGCCGAGTCATTAAGTTGACCTTGCGTAATTTAAATGAAGAATACCTATTCCCGTATTCTAACTCTTATCTTACCTCTTAACCAAACCGTAGCCCTAACCCCAAACTTTACCCTAGTCCGAACTAACCTTAATCGAAATCGCCCCGTAATTTGGTGCAAGTCCACCTCCATTCTGGGCTGTTCCTGGTCTATTGTCTTACCCTTACCTTAAATCGGATCCTAAACTCTCTTGGAATTCAGCGCTAAACTACCTGTAATACGGATGGCGGGGGACTTAGTCCATTGTCCTACAGATACGTCTGCCACCAATCCACAAGAACCAACTATTTTCAGTGGATGAGTTTACCAAACGTATAAGACACCTTCAGCGGAAATCATAAATTAAGTAGCATATATGTCTCCACGTTATGGGTTTTTATACAAGGTTAATATTTAGAGTAAGAGGTTACTCGTAAAACTGCATTCCATAGATGTACTTTGTTAAAAATGATTTGGTTCTTGAAGATTGGATACATCAAAATTTGTTGTATTTGAGCTATAAAAAGTTCATCGTCCTATGGATTGTTTCAAGTCTCCGCCTTCGCTTTTATGCTCTTAGATTCAATAGACTGTTGGATGCAGATTCACTTCAGTTATAGCATCTACCGTTTTTTGTTTTGCTGGAAAATTCGGGAAAAATAGTATGTTTACAAAAACGAATTTAGAAAGCTGCGGATATCAGCCTGTGTCTACACAAAACTCGGGAGCGTTATGAATACGGATACTTTTTTAACCCTGCATCGTCCTCACTCTTATACATATAATTTCCCAATAGGTTAATTTTAGAGTTGAGTTTTATTTAGAATTGGCGCCGGTGGATCTTTTTAAAGCACACCAGTCGATTGTACATAAACAGCGGGACGAATGGAAGATCTCTTTACCGAGTATGTCGTGACTTTTTGATTCGCATCGTAGTCGGTGACTGGGAGAATTTTCAGTGTAATACCAGCATATCATTTGGTCTAAAGTAATTTGGGAATAGGTTCAAACTTATCAGTACTGGATCCCGCCACCAAATATTTAGCTTTCATAGCATGTCTATTTATATCAGTAAATGTTTCTTTAGCTTCACCACTTGGCCATTTCGTAAGTTTTTTTGCCTGTCGTTTGACTTATTACCTTGTTTGTATACAGACCGATCCGAAGCGTTTGAAGGGAGCTCTGAAGGCCGCATTGAAACTCATAACGCCAGATACTCGAGTGATGCTTATTGGCTGTTCCAGTGCTCCATTTGAAGCTACGGTAAAACCTTTCTGTTCACTGTACGAAAGGGTTATCTTGATACCTCGTCCGGACTATGCATCTAGATACCGTAAGTTCTCATCTCAGCCGTTTTTCTTGAATTTTCATCTTCATCTCTAATATGCAGTAGAAAAAGATTAAAGTAAGGTTTTAAGAAGATAAGACGTTGACAGAATTTGCAGGTTTTAACTACAGCTTCATAGTTTATCGAACTTACATCTTCGCACTCGCGAAGGCTGCGACTGCCTAGTATTCGATATGACGCCGCACTTACATTGCATGTTTTGAAGACTAAGCCACTTTACAGTGTAACCATACCCGTTTTGCGTCACGGAGGGAAGATGCACCCAGATCTTGCATGCAGCGTTATTCTGTGTCATGAACGGACCAGTGAAAATGCAAGGACTTAGTTTTTCGGACCTCATAACAAATATATTTGAAGCAGCTTGAACAATTCTGTTCCTACACTGGATTTTTATGACGTTTAAGCAAAAGCTGAGTACTAGCTGTTGCCCGCAGCTGGTATACTCCCACCTCGCAAAATACTGAAGATGCGCTCCGGCACATTATGTACATTAGAGCCGTGGGTGCTCATCACGGGACCGTTGTCATTGGGTAACTGCATGTTTACCACAGCATAGGACACTCTTGGAAATATTAATATATATAATATATATATGCCGATCAACCTGGTCTTTGTCGGTTCCACTTTATATATATATATATATATATATATATATATATATATATATATATATATATATATATATATATATAGAGTACTCTAGTCTGAGTTCAGGGCACAACGGAACATAAATGTTCCTTAAGCAGATCGGTGAGCCACACACTATCATCATATTCCCGATCGCAACCGACAAAGCAACGAGCCCGTGGCTCAATGGTAGAACGTTCGACTCAAATACCAAAGGTCGCGGGTTCGAATCCCAGGTGTTCCACACTTGGGATTGGGTATGACTGGCTGATGACGGCTTATAAGCCAGAGATGGCCATTCCGGTCTCCCTTGTCTTTGTCGGTTCCACATTATCAACATATGCTACACGTCGCTATGCGACTGCCTGTGAGTACTCTAGTCTGAGTTCCAGGGCACAACGGAACGTACATGTTCCTTAAGCAGATCGGTGAGCCACACGCTATCATATATATATATATATATATATATATATATATATATATATATATATATATATATATATATATATATATATATATATATATATATATATATATATATATATATATATATATATATACGCTTTATTTTGTAAGCATCATTTCAAAATTTTCCGCAAAAAGACCTCCATTGACCATGGTTTAAAAGTGGGTACGCAAAAGAGATAACACTGGAAGCAAACAAACGATACATAGCAACTGGAAGCTGCAGCGGGGGTCGGTCCCAACACATCAGGAACCACTTTTCCTGGGCATTCTTCTCTTATCCCTTCATGCAAGTTCGAGGGGAACAGCAGTATTTGTTTCAAGTGGCCATTTTCGTGCTAAAATACTTGTATTTACCGAATTTCCCAATTATTTCAAAGTGCTGTTTTTATGCTGTCTTTCGAAGTGATTTGGCAGGTCCTCATTCCAAAGTACCAAGGTGAGATAACAGAAAAACTCGACCTTTCTTCATTGGCAAAAATTTCTGACGGCTATACCATGGGAATGATGGCTAAGGCCTGCCAAGAGGTATTGACTGAGAGGCGGTTGGCCTTGCTGGAACACAAGCCTCTAACAACGGGGGAATTTATCCTCCCGCTTTCACGTATTGATCCAGTCTTCCAGGAGGAAGAGGACGCGTACAAGGTGAGCCTCCGTAAAAATGCAGCTGACTTATTAAGTATCGAAACTAAAGTTATTAGATTAAGAGGCCCACCACTGGTCCAGGTGGACACGTTTGTAGCTTGAGCACACACCTGTTTGGAGGGAAGCGAACTTACCATTAATCGATTTCACTCTTCATTTGCACACGTTCACCATTTGCCGAACAGGCATGTGTTAATACTTTTTAAATTACTCGCCAGGCGCGTGACCTATAATTATGCGCATGCCTTTCCGCCGGTCGCTCACTGACAGGGGTTCACCCGACTTCCGCCCAGACATATTCGAACTTACTTCCCTTACTTCAAGGGTCTACTTTCAGCGCTAATGCTGTGCTTAGATCGAACGAAATGCGTATTTCCAAAAAAATCCTACCTATCAAATTGTTCACTAATCTGGGTACGTCACATCAGGAAATGGGATGACTTAACAACTGCCGATGGGGCTGAAGATGGCTGCCAGTAGCAAGCAGAGCCAGACAGCCCATTCAGACATGCCGCACAGAACATAATCAATGTAGGGGCGTTGGACTTCTGACCAACAGTTCGCGGGTTCGAACCTCGGGTGGTGCAGTACCTGTGGTTGGATATGACTGACTGATGACGACTGAAGATCCAAAAATGGCCAGTCCAGTCTTCCTTGCTGTTGTCGGCAAAGTTCACTAGTTCACCTGATCATTTGATTCACGCTTAACTGGCTTTAATGAGGACGACTCAGATCTTACCTAAGTGATATATCCATAAATGCTGCGCTTGAGCACGCACTACAGTCTGACCGTCGTCCTGAATAGGGCCGAATTATCCAATCAATTGTCAACCTTCCCATAATCATGGTTTCGCTGCACTTTTGGTTTTTGGTATTGAGGAAGAGAAATGGTCGATCCGAGCGCAATCGACCTCGCTCCCTTCCCTCCAAATGCTCTCAGTGGCCTGCTGAGTTGAGCTGGCTGGGAATGAAATTAGACCTGATGACTGATGTGATGTAAAGTCCCCACCTGACGCATATCTTACAAAGCCTCGAGTTTGACCGAAGTGAAGGGTGTCGCATAGATCACAACAAGAGGCCACTGCAGCAAGGCTACCATTCCAGAAGATAACCATGTAATCCTGTTGGCCGGCGACCTTCCAAGCCATGGTTTTCAGCTCGTCACAAGTTTCCAGTGAAGCAGAATTTTTATAGTTGGGATTGCACGGAATTATTATGAGGAGAGATACCCCAGGGTTGGCTTCCTGTGCGCTTGTGGCCTGTTCGAATCTGTGACCAGCCGGTTACAGGACCAAGGGTAGGTGGTATGGCGTAAAGCCTCCGATTGCAACATAACGCGCACGTACAGAGAAACACGATAGCTCGTTCGTCACTATCGGCTTGGCAGACACTAACAGAATTGCTGTTTGACTGATGGGTGATCTACCAGTGTGTGTGTATATACAACCGGATAAAGTCATGAGGTAACTGGATGTGTGGGAACAGGATAGACAGCACCGGGTGTTGCTGAGGCTCGCAAGCACTGGTCCTCCATTTGCCTTGCAATGGATATACAAGTTTTCGACCAATCTGCTACGTAGTCGGACACCACTTCCACTACCTACAATCAACCTACGCCACGTAGTACGAACAGAATCTGATAGAAAAAAATCCAGCGCCACAAACTCATTTTTATGGATACTCGAGACAACGACGAGACAAGTCTGGCACCGGACAAATACCACAAGGTTAGACCTATCCTGGATTTTTGTGGGCATTAGGCCACTTACCGCTAGTATCTTACCCGCAACAGTTTACTGACCGGTTCGGACGGTGGCCGGGCCTGGAAATAGTGCGTGAGTTTGATGGCTCAGCGCATTTGCTTCACTAAACAATGAGACATGCTTGAAACTATCACGGTGTGCTAAAAGCCGTGGCTTGGAAGGTCGCCAACTGACGGGATAACTCGGACCGCGCGGTCAGCGCAGTGTGTGTTCGTGTTGGGTGGCTGACTGGCGGACTGAGAGTCAGGCTGCAGTGGCTCCTTAATGTGACGTCTATGGCACTCCCACTCCGTGGGGTCCCAGCCAGGTGCGACGGCAAGCTTAGGGGCGGCTCCGGCTGCGCCAGATACCTGTCTCCGGTATTTTTTGCTTCGTCGTGACACTGGGCACAGAAGAGTGAGGGAAAAGAGAGTGTGGTAGTGGCAGTGCAAGTCTACTATCACTTAAAACTAATCTACGCGCATGTCACCGTCCCTGCACCAGCATGCTGTGGAGCACACGGTGGACCTCGTCGAAATCGACAGTTGAAATTGCATGTAGTCGGAATGTGTGGTCATAGCGAAGACATGTTGGCACAACCTACACCGATACCAGTTGTCATCTATGTTCCAGTGGCACACGTAATGCGGCGGGTACGAATATGTCAGACATGAATGAGTCGATGACAGCCCGGGATGTTGCAGTCAGGGCGGTAGGCGTCGTTTCTTCGTTCTGCGATAATTCAGTCTTACGAACTCGGCACGTATTCTTGGACCCCTGTATTCAAGCGGAGTAGGGATGCCTTATATGGGTGCCTAAACAGGGCACGGGAATAGGAACCACCCCGTCTACTTAAAATAGGTGGGCTTACGATACGTATCGTAACGCTAGCACTAACCCTAACATAAAACTAAATTGTATCCTTAATAATGATGAAGCGGCGCTCACCGATCAAGTTACGGGAATGCTCGTTCAGTTGTTCCTTGGGGCTCAATCTAGAGCCCTCGCATGGCGACTGGTAACGTTTACACAGGATGGAATACCGACAAAGACAAAGGAGACCGGAATTGCCATTTCCGGCTTATTAGGCTTCATCAGCCAGTCATACTAATTCCAAGTGGTCCACACTTACAGAACTTGTCCTTGTCATCAAACCTATTGGAACAGTGGACAAATCTTCTCCGTTGTTCACAGGGTCGCCATATACACAGATTTGGGCTGGAATTGATTCAGTGCCCGGAGTCTTACCCCTGGAGCCCAGCCAGTTGTATGATTGTCTTCTGCGGGTGGTACGAGTCAGCATTAACCTCCAAATCATGCCGGATGGTGGGGAGAACCGCGTATTTGCTTCCAAATTTGTGGAACGTTGCCATCATACGCTGACTGTATGTAGTCCTTTATTATTCGTCCTATCGTCACAGAATACTTAAACAAGTTGAATTTGTATCTGGTGAGCTTATTAAGACGTTAAAACCTGTGGTAAAGGGGTTGGGTCATTGGTAAGATGGCTGTCAGCAAGCAAATTAGCTAGATAGCGTTGAAAGGCACTCGATATGGGTAAGAACCTAGGTCCACCCAAGCTGGCCAGTAACCACCGACGATCGATCAAGTGCGCTGGGAGGCCTAGTAAAGTACATTCTATTATTGGTTACATATCCCCAAGACAGACCGGCGAAATACTGTCAGTCATAGAGAGGGGGCATTAATGCTTAAAATAGAGCACTGTAGCTGTCAGCTACCTGTGTGAAATACCTAATGTCAAACCAATTGATTCTTAATTTCTCCGGTACAGCCCTAGAGACATTCAGCCAGTGGTATTTGTAACCTCAGGTTTTTCTGTTAAGACAAAATTCAGGCATTTATCTCTCATAAATACTCCACAACGAGAAACTTTGCTGTTGTAGACCTGGTATCGAAAAACGCCGATGGGGAAGAAACGCATTAAGGCAATCCAAGAAGCAGCCGAGGCGGCGGCAAACGCAAGCAAGAAGAAGGGCAAGAAGAAGTAGGAGAAATCCCGAAAAACCGTCCAACAGTCGAGAGTCAACCCCTCCAAGCGGCAAAGCCAAGAAAAATAAAAATCCTAGTGTGCTAGCCGTCCGGTTTCAGCTGACATAAGCCCCTTCTTTGTGGATAAGGAGTAATGATCTACCAAAATGCACACACCATTTCTCATGTAGAGCAAAATCAAATTCACCGGAAACCGGCGCATGTAGATGAACTCTGCGCGTGGTCACTAGGTCCACTAATTGTACTCGGACTGCACAATCTAAATTCACTAATTTGATAATAATGCTGCTTATTGAAATATTACTTAATTATCTCGAACGAACAAGCAACGGCCACTACACTATAGAACGATCCAGAGGGTTCAGCGAAGGCTAAAACCTATCGAGCAGAATAAAATGCAACCGCAACAGCGTTTTCAAATTTGTATATTCTGTAAAAGGCAAGTGGAAGTACAATGTGCGGCCCTTGAGGCCTGTCGCGAAGGAGAGGGGCGGATGACCATTTTGAGGTACTGGGAGCTGGGGCTGGAAGCAGGGGCTAGGAGACAGTTGCAGTTTTCTTAACGCGGTCATTTAAACCCTGCCGATTTCGAGCAATTTCAATGGCAAGGAACTGGATCCTCGGGACGACACAAGTGTTGGCCTCATCGTAGCCCTTGTTTGCATCTAGGCGAAGGAGAGTGCCCTGATTGAAATCCTCAATAATGCCCTCAAATTCCATGCAGAATGGGCGCCAAAGCTGAAAGATAAAAACGGAAAACGGCGTAGTGACAAGACCCATGATTTAGCTGCGCTTTTCGCAGGCCTTTTTCAACGGTTAATGAGACCAAAAGTGCAGAGAATGGGCGAGCTTAGGTAGAAAATGACGCCTAGAGGAAACTGGTGCACAAAGGCCTACGTCAAGTGGGTTAATTCCTTAGACATTCCACTGTAAGAAGACAGTGAGGAAACCTTCTGATGACCGTGTGATAAACGTCTCTGCAAATGCTTCCCACTACCAAATAATTCAGAGGTTGTCACCTATTCCAGACAGGTCAGTATGTTCAGGGTTCATTAACCAGAAAATTTTCAGGAGAAAAACGGGGACTTGGAACCCTTCACAAAGCCGTGCATGCAGCTTACCTACACTTGGGAGGAAAGAATGATAGCCCACTGGCCGGATGGAAAGATGACCAACTCTCAGTTTATCTGGAAGCGGCGCTCACCGCAGCGACCTAATTGCAGGGCCACCGACATCTTAGCGTGCCGTTTTACCTTGGAGCTCCGGTCGAGGGCCCAAGCAGGCGGTCACAAGGGGACAAGCAATGCGAGGTACGAATAGCAGAAATAAGGGCTCTAGACCGAAACCACAAGGCAAAAACGAATACCCTTGACTTTAAATATTCCTGACGGCAGTCGGCAGAGGGTGAGTCCGTGGCCGGAATATATGAACCCTGGCTCAAGTATGCAGTTTTTCTACCGTCTCATTGCTGTACGGTTGGCTGACGATAGCTTATAAGCCTGAAGTGATCACCCAAGTCTACTTTGCTTTAGTCGGTAATAATTTTGAACCACTTCTTGTTTGTAGTAATACGCAGTGACATGAGTCATTATTAACTACAATAGACGCAAATTAAGGGGAAAACAATGAACGGCCATTTCAATGTGCTTTGTTTTCGTTGGTTCGTCTCTCACTGTGTAAGTACTTGTCATTGTGCGGCGGCTACCTGCACTGGCTCTGCATTGGGCGGCAAGGCCCAACAGGACGAACAGGTCTTGTACCCTCATCAATGGACGCCTCTTCCTACGATAATCAAGATACCCGATCGCAGGCGACAGGCAACAGGCTCAACGGTAAACCGTTAGACTCAATGACTGGAGATCCCAGGTTCGACTCTCAGGTACCCCAAACCTGGGGTTTGGCATAAATACCCGATCATGATGGGTAATAAGCTAGAAGTGGCCATTCCAGTCTCCCTTGTCCTTTCGGAAATTATAAAAAAATCGAAAAACTTGGAAGAGCACGAAACGGCCTTATTGGCCGGACGGCCTGAGCAAACAGGAAAAAAATCTGTGAACAGGCATTAACGCATGTGATGGCCATTAACGCTTTGAGGACTCCTAGAGTAAATGAAAGTGAATAAAGTGGATTTTTAAGGGTTAAAGGGGTAGGCTTCAAAGGCAATCTGACCGACAGAAAGCGTAAATTTTATTCTAAAAAATGTCGAATAATATTGGTTTCCAATAAACAACACACCAATAACTGCATAGGAACTTGAAAATATGGTTAGGTTTCTCAATGGCTTCTTTCGATGACGTTATTGGGTGGGTTGCAAGTTAGGAGGTAGATTGTGAAAGGAGCAAACAAGCCTATGTAGTAAAGACTCCCTCATGTCGCGGAACCGAGGGGGATGACTTCAAGGTCAATAAGGAATTATTAGACCGAACGATGGGTGAGTGCTACCCACGATAGAACAATTTGTGTGTTCGACAACCGTCAGAAGATTAAACAGTTCTCGAAGTCACCCCACTCTTGAAGCACCTTGAATTGACTATCCGAAGTACTTGTACTTCTTACAGCTGTGATCATGCCTGGCCTAGCCGAGCAGTCCGAAGTTTGGTTGGGTCGGTCTAGACGGCTACTGGTGAAGAGATTCGAGATCGATACAAACAAGCAGTTAGAGTGAGGTGAGACCTATGGAATTCAGGTGTAAGCTTTTTCTTAAGTTCTTTTAGGCAATTATTGTCGTAAGCTTACCATCCGGATATTCGAACGGATGTAGCCTTACTGGAAGGGACGAAACTTGCTAATTTTAGAAAACATGCACCCAGTAGACACGTTCTCCAGACATTTCCGGCCAGTGATCTAGCCATTGCATTGAGAAAAACCTAACTACATTGGCGAACTGATAGAGAACATCGTAACAGATACGATGGTGAATTATCAAAGGAATGAAGCTTGATATAATTCGATTATTTTCAGGTATACTCTAGGGCATGAAAGGGGCGAAATCATTTAAAGCAATCAAAAACACCCTATCGATACAGAAGGCAATTCATATAATATATTACTTGGTGTTATCCCTTGATGTTTATAAATTCATCCACTTGCCTCCTTTGCTCTGGGGATTTAAGCATTTCCTCGGTTAAATGTTCAACTTCCATATCTGGAAAGGCCTGACGGAATTTCTTGTAGATCAGGCTGTCGTTAGATGACAGTCTCAGCTGGCGGCAGTCGGGAACAACACAAATGAGGCTGAAGTGTGTCTCTGCGTGGTCATATGCAGCAATAGCCCAAGACATTTCGATTGAACGCTGAAAATTCGTGAAAATTATCGGCATTTAAAAAGCTAGTGGAACGAACAGTGAACCGTTTTTATGAAAACAACGCCTCAAAGGCAAATCAGTGAAAAAAATGGGGCATACATGCATCAAGTTCGAAGAATGAGTACCCCAGGCCATGCTTGCTGGATACCTGCTTAGTCCGCTAGCTCATCGACTAATATCATCAAGATAAAACATGAAGAGGGAGCCAAGCTGGGTGTTTGAGAAAATGCTCTCGCCAAAGAGAATTAGCACTAGTGAAGTTAGGCACTCCTGGTAGCCCCCGTCTAAAAAATAAGAAACTGAAAGGCCCGAACACAATATTGCCAAAAACCCTGCGAAAGTCAATAGGAATTCCATGTCACTAGACCCATCCTTTCGAGTAGTTCTAAAAATAAACGAAGCACAGATTTGATGAAAAAAGGCGAAGTTGACCCAACGTTTGAAAGAACGTTAAAACAGTAACTTGCTGATTGGCAAGTCTTCAACAGTTTGAAAACGCAAAGTTTTAAGTAAGCACACCCAGAATACTACTTTTCTCAAAGGGGATAAAGTCTGTTAAAGAGACGACAGACCCAAGCTATATTATGTCCATTCAATTCTGTCGAAAGCTAACTCAATGTAAATAAACATTTAAGCGCATCCTACATGGGATGAAGATAACTTAAAATCTGCCCATCCTGGTTTGACACCGGGTGTGGGTCGAGGTTAAAAACGTTAGACATTGTACCACGGATAATGCTGAGTTGCGCAAAGCATACCAGTCTAGGTTCCTCTAAAAATTTTCCTATTTTCTCCACAAGTTCGGACAGGATTGCAAAATATAACAGGGTATCAATCCCATGAAACATTCTCAGCTCGCACATCCAGCTCGGGTTCTTTGGTTTTGCCATCTAGTCAATTGAGAAGCCCATTGTATTCTGCGTAGCGAAGATACACGAATTCAATTTAACCGCCGAAGTGAGATCTTGTTCGTGGTCTTGAGGCATTAATGTCGAATGTAATAGCAGACAGCACAGCATGCGATGAGCATTCGGAACTCGCCAAAAGCCATGAGACCGTGTTGCAATGCGGATAAGATTCCGTGTCAAGCGCCGAGTTATGGTATCCGCGACCATTAACGAACGACCCAAACAACAGGCTGTCTGTGGTAGACTTCCCAAGCCGGGTGATTTTTAGACACATCATTTCCGAGGTTGGATCACCGACGATGCAAGGGTGAAACAGAACTTTCGTGCATTTCCAGCCCACAGTACCTAATTATGCAAAGATGCAGAAGCATTACGAATGTACTGATATGACGACTATTGGGGACTACAGAAGACTCCGCATGGTGTGGCTATCTGCACGAAAATGCATTCTCATTCTCAATCTCAGAAGAAAAGATAGTCGTCATACATAGGTTAAAGCAGAACAAAGTTCCAGAATTCAGATAGTTCGTAGCCTGGCTAAAGCTCGGCATCTTAAAAACATTAAAAGTGGTCTATGGAATATTTTTTCCATTAAGGAGTCAACGATAGTCAACAAGACTGGGTAGCGAAATTCTCCGGAAGGTCAAAACGTGGTCTCAAATTGGCTGACAACATGTATGCCATCGAACGCTTGACTTAATAGGTTTACTCTTACCTCTTTCTCTCTCTGTCTCGCTCTCTCTATTGCGCAGGACAAGTCGGAGAGTGTCGAATCGGACGTTAGAGCGAAGTTACTGCAACAGACAGGTACAGGCCATTGATGCAACCATAGACCTGCTGTGCCCGGAGAATAACCTGGTATAGCTATTTTGTGAACTTTTGACTGATCAAAATAGTCTGAGGAAGACAGACGTGAAAAAACTTGAGAGGAGCTAGCAGTAGCATAATACCGCAGTTATTTTTCGTTGTGTCCTAATATTTTTACAAGCCGGTAGAAAGAACGAGCTTATCAGGGCTCTTGAATCGTCAGTTCAGATTTATAGAGCAATCAACCCCGATTCAACCGACAGAACAGATGCCGGGGATTTTGATCAACAGTCTGTCGTCGCAGGTGGATCCATGGTTCCGAAGGCGAATGCCAACACACGGCTAGTCATAACGCACACTGCAACGGTATCCACAGCAGAACTCGTTTGCCGCAAGGGAGCAGTGTAGAGAAAATTAACCTAGCAATAGTTCATGAACGCAATGTTACGATTCCAGCATATTTATACGCTGGTTGGCAGTGCCGTCCTTATTCCTCCGTCGGACGTCCAGTAACAATGTGTTACCATCCGCTCAATGGTGTTATAACCTGCTGGCGCGTTTTGCTTCTAGGTTGAACTAGGACGACGGGTGGTCATATTGTAGAGGCCAGACTATAAAATGCGACTTAAGCGTCATAATCAGCAGGCGAGGTCTAGTTAAACAGGAAGAATTCAATAATATCGGACTGTGAACTTATTCTGAACAGAATCCTGCGCTGTTGTCTTAGGCAGTGGTGTTTAGTACCCAGGTCAGAGAGCGTACTGTACGTTTTAAATCCCACCAGAAAGAGAGAGAGAGAGTATATGACGCCAGTACAAATCCTGAGCCGCACGGCAATAGCGGCTGTAATTTCCCGGACGTAAAGGTACTTTCTTGTACAGTTGATTGAGCTGTAGGCTCGGCGCGCCCAAGGGTATTAGCGGTTAAAATCGACAACCTTGACGCGGCGGGGTGTTGAACAAGGCCTGCGAGTGGCTACAAAGCAGGCTCACTAAGAAGAGCCTTGCTTAGAATTCTAATAAAAGTTAAAAAGCAGTCTGTAAAGGTGCTGACTGAAGATTTTGAGAATTTCCATCAACGACCGCAATTCCTGCAAAAGTAAGCATATCATCTCGATACAGAGCCTTAAGTTCTTATTATATTTGGTTCAG